>JAUJYS010004341.1:0-12082 GCA_033995665.1 Melogona broelemanni | reverse complement strand
TACCCCAGGCTAACGAATAAACGAAAGCCTGCGCCGGGAATCGAACCCGGGACCGTCGGCTTCGTAGGATGTTACCAAAACCACTGAGCCATCGGTACGTACCATATAATTTTCCAGTGAACAGTCATGAAGATTGAAGAAGGGGAATAGGGGGAGAGGGGGTGTAATTTTCCAAGTTTGCCCCGGGCAGCACTCTCCTAGAGAAGGCCCTGAAAATAGGCCCACGTGCACACGGGACAAATTGAAAAATGGAATCCACCCATAAATTATTTTTGGGCGCATCCACCTTTCGCGCAATGTTATTTATAATCATAAAGTACAGCCCCAACATCTGCTCCTGCATACGAATGGCACTCGATCGCCCATGCGCTCTACATACAGGCTGTGAAGGCAGAGGTTACGACGCTCGGCCACACTGCCTCGTCGTTCTTTTTTTTTTTTTTTTTTGGTTTTGGACGTCTGGCCCACCTGTGGCAAAATGTTTATATGTACGACTTATACATACACATGAGTGTCTATGAAGAAGGTGGTGGTGGTGGTGGGGGGAAGGGGGTTTGAAATTAATATATTCTCCCACCTGCATGCATTCTAACGTCTTGGCGGTGGTAATGTTTTACCAAGATGTAGGTCTATTTAAATAAATACAAAAAATAATGCGGAGGTTGATCTATCCACGCGTGGAGACTATGGACGTGCGCATGACCATGTTACGAAATTATGTGTTGAAAGTAAATTGTTTGGAAGAAAATTATGGAGTACGTTGGAAATGTTGTTTAACTAGAGATGCGACAGTTCGCTTTCTGTAAAATAAGTTTTCAAGCTTGTTTTTTAATAGCTTTCCAGAATTTTTTAATACAAGAAAATGATATTTATGTTTGAAAAATTCATCAATTGTTTAAAAAATCTAATTACACAACATATATTTCTACAAAAATTTAAATAACGCCGAAACCATGGACATGACGTTAAGATTTCATTCATGACAGCATTTAGTTACTGTGAATTGATTTGCTTCACGAATGAAGTTAAGGGATGCGTTTGTTGTCTGAGAACATCATTCGTGAATCTTTTTCGTTGTAGATTTGTGTTTGGATCTGCTATTAGCAAGTTAACCATTTTTAAATCATTATGAGCATTATTAAATATACGAATCTGCAATGAAATACAACATTTTTAAACTTTAAAAACAATACATTATTTTGCGCCATTTTTATTTTCAACATAATTAAAAATATTACTTTTGGTATTTCACTAATTCACTAAGTTTAAAGACGTCCAAATCATCAACGACTACAGGAATGGTCCAAAACAACCGAATGCCAAAAAAGTCATCAAGGACGTCGACGAGATGGGACGCCTTCCATTATCGAGAAAAAATACGAAATGTTCTTTTATTTACGAGAGTTTCGGCGCTGAACCAGAACATGTGTCCTATTTGAGCTGACTAATTTTACCCAGCAATACTAAATTATTAGATTGTTGTAACAGTTGAAATATTGAAACTATCAATGTTTCAAAATATGTGATCCTCTGTGTAGTGTCACAATAGGTTAAAATTGAAGTCAAGCCAATTTGTCGACTTTGAAACTGTCGCTATCTAAACGCCGCTTGAGGCTTAACGTATTTTTGTTAAACAACGAGAATTCGACCTAAGCGCCACCTAGGGGCACGACTTGTGTGTTTTGTAGTCTCACGGCGTTTTTCACCACAACAGATAAAGCACGCGGTGTGGGATTGGCCAAATTTGACATGTCATCACCTTCAATTGTCGCATAATTTTTTTTTATACTATTTTTTGTCTTCCGTGCGAACGCGGCGAAATGGTTACAGGGCGGATTAATTTGTGCCCATTTTTTTCATTCATGCCGTGTGTTCATTCATTTATTACACGAACCGCGCAGTCTCTCCTCTGTTATATCCTTAGGGTCGTGTGTGGGCCTTTACTCCTACGCTTCGTTGCGCGTGTGAGGGCGTTCATGAGTCATCCGTGTTGTTATCAATAGTACGTGTATTTTTTTAATGTCTTTGCAATAAGATTATGTGACCAGCTTTACGTAAGCAAATATAGGGAAGTGAATATTGAATTATTCAAAAAATACATCACTGTTGAGCTAAGATTTTTATTTTTTATTTTTTTTAAATCACCGTAGCGCCTAGTGCACTACAGGATTACTGCACCCTCGTGTCTCTGTGGAGATATGTGATTGACAGGGAAGGGATGGGGAATGGCACCTGGAATAGCCAGACTGCAGGATCCACCCCTAAGCTCTGGCCTCCCTAATGGACATCCATTTAATGTGTTCTCTCGTGAATATTATGTTAATTAATTAAGCTGTAATTTATGAAGTTGTAGTTATCGGAACGATTTAGACGATCGAGATTATAATATAATATACGCCCGCAACTTTCTAGTCATGAGACGCGATAAATAATTTCTTCGATAACTCCAACAATTGATAGTTTGACGCCGCGATGCGGTAAATAAAATATAACGGTAATATTGTATAATAACTGTCACGTCAAATAATTTCAAGTTGTAATTGTTAGTATATTTCCTTATGTTTAATGGTATTTTTTGTAATTTTTAAGTTAAAGAAACTTAGATCGTAGAAGAGAAAACCATAGAAATACATGTAGTTGGCACGAATCGCTAAGTGTATAAAAAATATTTAAAATTTGTTGATCGTGATCAAATTTAGGAAAAACGTCATATTTTTTACCTACAGTACGAGCATACCGTTATTTTAACAACAAAATGATTATTTTTAGACGATCCAGTTTTATTTGTTCGAGGCAATTCTGAAATTTTTTTATAATACTCGCACAAACATAATAGTAATATTTGTCTTCCTGTGTAACCAAACAAATGTACCAATTTGCAGCACTAAACACAAGCATTTAAATAGACCTGCACGATTTATTTGGTTTTATTCGTCCATCCAAACTTCCGCCAACTTATGGGAAAGCGGGAGGCCGCCATCTTGTTTTTCACAAGATATAATAATGCCCCGTCTCTACGTGTGCGTAGCTCCGATAGTCATGGCTGAGGGCTTCTAGTTTTTGCTGGGCCTACATCCTATGAATGAGACGCGATAATTTTTCATAGTAAATAGCATAGGTGTTTTTAGACGGTTATAGGGACCGCAGACTGCTTTCTTGCAATCACGCAGGTTCGCTATTGTTTACAGATGCATTTAATTTCGGTGCTAATGCTTGAAGCGGCGACAACAGGAAGGTATCGCGCTCGGTTGCCGCTGTTAATGCTGCCAATTTCCCGGTTACGGTCGGCAGTGATGCCACTTGAACGCTGACACTTGATCGTGGTGGGATCCGTACCTGCTAATAAAATGTTTATGCGCAAAAAAAGGCTTCCTAATCAGGTAATTAACATTGCATTTTTATAAACAAAATCGCCGCTCTGAATACAGGTATTATCTCATAAAAATGCATTTTCATTAATAACATTTTTTACAGCCAATAAATATTGTACTCAAAGAAATTTTGCTTTCACTTTCCGTAAAAAAATTATACAAACTTTAATCATTTTTTAAATAAATTTTTGATGGACATTTTTTTTGCACCCTGTAAAAAAAATATGAATAAAAGCAATAAATGTTTTTACTCACACTCTATTTTTTCCCCCGGATCACTGTAGTGAATAGCAATACAGGAGGTTATTGTACCCCACGTGTCGCTGTGGCGATGTGTGAGGGGCACATTCCAGTACCGCAGGATCGAATAAACGAAAGCCTGCGCCGAGAATCGAACCCGGGACCACCCGCTTAGTAGACTGTAACCATATCCACTGAGCCACGAGGGCCGACAACGACGGTATTAACCAACCAGGCCTTGGAATGTCCTGCCAATATTTTTTTTCGTCTCAAAGTATCCCTCTAGGTGGCACCCTGACAATTTTACCTTGCCCTGGCATCGGTATCGAGGTTGTGATCTTTACCGAATATCTGGTGTATATTTTAGATCAGATTTCCATTTCGAAGGAAGGCGCGCAAAAAGTGGATTAGACAATTTGTCAATAAAGTGGTTTACACGTAATTAATGGGAGAATGATATTCGAGAGATTATATATAAGCAGGAAAAACTTAGGCTTATTAATGCTAATTGACAGAATAATTTGAACAAAAGGCGCAAACAGATTTCTCAAACTGACAAGTTAAAACAAATTTGTAAACATCGACGGGATTGATTCGCGGAACAGCGACTCGATATTTCAATGGGCCAGGCTGGTCTGCGGTTAAAAATGGCTGACGGCAACCAAGGTCGGGCCTGACCGTGGGCTTGGAGGCTGAGCATAGTCTAGTGGGCGGCCCGGGCAAGGTACAAATTGGAATAAGATCGTGGACGCAAAGTCAACAACGAAACGGCTCTATTGTGAAGGAACACCGGAGACACTGTAGCCGTGTGTGTATCTGGCCGATGCATAGATTATATTATGCATTTCAAAATCGAAAAAGGAGTGGAGGGCAGATAACCGGCAGGGTGGGAGTCTTCGTGTTACGTGCTGCGAGAGTTTGAGTCTCAGATTGCGAACAGCCGATCTGTTACGCGGAATCTCTCACAGTCCCGTAGTAGTAGTAGTACACTGTAGTAGAGCCATTTCGAGATTCTTCGAACTGGTAGAATCGTTTTTCTTGTCCTTTTCCGAAACTTGAAATGTAACACGGCCACTCGGAAGCCTTTTTCCCAATGAACATCAAAATCCGAGTTTCCTGTAATTCGACCGGGGTTTTTTTTTTTTTTTTTTTAGTGTGTCGTAGCTATAGCCGCGTGTGAAATTCGATAATGATTGTAGGAACGACTCTGCAAGAAAACGCCTACACAGTATGTACAATAAAAAATGGAGTTGATCAAAATTTGCAGATTAAAACAGGATAACGATTATCCAGTTTTTATCCAAAAATTCCATAATCAGCTATTTTGTAAAGAAAATTTTCGTTCAACGCATATTGCATAATCATATATGCCTTTTTGGAACGGCAAAATAAAATAATTCCATCACACTGTCGCACGTGTCACGATGGTTCTTCAAAAAGGAAGCTCTTGCATCATATTAGCTGAATTTGAGTCAATTTTATAAACGTTATCAAATTTAAATTTCCGATTTCCATATTTCCTTTTTCATTTTGTATATATTTGAACTGTATTGGCCAGATATCCAATTCATCTGCTGGATAACTGGATATCAAGATACCGGTACAGTTATGTTCACGCTGGAGGCCATATCTGCAGTATCACGATATCGGAGATTAAGGGCAAATTTTATTGCTAAGCATATCTGCATCCTTCTAGATAGTTTGTGGGGAAAAAAACCCCTTTTGTGGTTAAACTGAAAACTGATTCGCTGAAGTTCAAACCACCTACCAATTCAAATCTACGGCACTCTCAATTCCCAATTAGATTAATCGCTAACAATGTGGCGCATTAACAATGTCATTCGACAATGCCCTACCCAAAGGAAAAAAATATTTTTCGAAAGCGTTCGACAGCTAAATATCAAAACCAATGTTGCCGTCCCGTCCACATAGCAGCGCCACCTGCGGCGCCAGCTGAAACCAGGCCCAGAAGCTCACCATGCATCAGATGGCTATACTAGTCTATGCCTCTCATGAACTGAGCAACATTGTATGAGAATTTTACTTGAACGTGGGTGCGCCGTGCGAAAACTTCACCCAACAGCATGGTTACCCGCACCACCACGTTCTATAATTACTAAATTTTACTCCTGGCGGCGTTAGCGAATCAATCCGGCGCGGCGGAGCGTGGTGACTGCTGCCATGACAAAATCAGCCCAAGGGCCACAAATTTGCCAACGAAAGGCGGCAATTGATACCCCAGACATGATAGTGATCCGATTGCGGCAGCGCGAAACATGTGAAAGTTGGTGGACGGCGGTCAGCGAGAGCCGGACTTCGTTAGGACCACAATCACCGGCGGCAATTGGACAGGACCGATTGCTTACACAATGCGCAAAAGGGAGGGGGTGGGCGTGGGGCGTGGTTAAAACTCAATTTGGAGGCGCAACAATTCACCGCGAGTTTCGATTTCTGTCAAACCAAATACGGGCACAAATGAACCTTACAATCTGTCAACGATATGGTTCCAAACTATTCCAACAGCTACGGCCGCCAGTTGGCGCTACTTTCGCCAGAAATTTCTCCGCAATGCATTTAACGCCAAGAATAAAGTGGCGAGGCTGTATCATGAATGGTTAGGTGGCAACACACAAACTTTAAGCTGTCAAGGTTCTTGTCACGCTCAATAAATGGCGCTTGATGCATAGGATGAGCAGACGCACTCTAACGTTACGGGAAGATTTGCAAAAGACAAAAACTCGAATCTGTTATATAAATGCCAAATAAAAAACCTTTTGTTTGTGTTTTCGAAAAAATAAAATTTGCCAATGTTTCATGAAAGGTTTCAAGCAGTTTATAAAAATTTTGATCGTTGTTCATTGTTTTTTATTACAAAAGGTTGCACTTGTAATAAACATTTTCAAACTACATTAATAATCTTTAAGGATGTTTACCGCCCAAAGTCAATTAAAAGTACACACTACATAGTGTTGGTCGGATATCCGAACATTTTAGCATAACTGATGTGGGCTCGTCTCGGTGATGTCAGTGTCATGGCCGCTCATGACAGTAAGCTCCCACAATGAAAGGACACCGTTATACCGCAATGTGAATTGGAATCGGAATAAGTCACCCGTCTAGCTCTCCAAATACGATCCCCGTAATACAAGTCTCGCAACTGACGAGCATGGGGCGGTACAGATTAAATTTCAAATTACAGTTCGTATATCGAGCGCATTATACCAATGACGTTTGGTCGACGTGGTTGATTGCGATGGGGACAGCTCGCGTTGGTACTAATCACCTGTTGGCACTGTATAATTTTTGTAAACGGATATTGGGCATTATGCAAATGGTAACGCGCGCGTGCATTCAGATGTACACAGTGCGCATTCAGTATTTCACATACGAATGGCTAGTATTACATTGAAGCCTAGGGAAAATCTAACAAAAGGAGAAATCATCAGCATATCTGGCAGCAATAGTACAATATTCATTGCTTTTGAATGTCTTTATTAAAATAGAAAAAAAAACAGAGAGGCCTATTTTTTGGCTTCGAGCCATATTGTACGAGTCTATATGGTTGGCGTGTCTGGAGAAACAACAGAAAAAGTGAGACTTTTTTGGCCGTTTTTCAAAAATCTTTCGGATCCTAATTTATATACACAGCAGATAAAAAATAACCATACTCAGTTCGCTGTTACTCAAGGACAGAATAATCCTTCTTACCATAATCTGTATTCGGATTTTTAAGATGCAGCGTGTTCTAAAGATAAAAGGTTACAGTTCCACATGTGGCATTTTAAAATCCACGTATAAAAAGATAGTTTATCATAAATTAGGATATCAATGTAATTCTAAAGCCGCGCTTTAGAACCAAATTGATATCCAAATTTATAACCTGCACTAGCGGATAATTATGAATGAGTGCGTTCTTAACCCTTACACCTCTTTGGAACGCCATTCCACGTGAAACTTCATACAACAACCAACGAGAAGAACGAGTAGAATTCGTGTCTCGGATCATCGAAGACAGTCGATGTTATTATGACCAGTCTGGCCCAGTCGGTATTGCGACCGACTGCGGTGAGAGCGGTCCCGGATTCGATTCCCGGCGCAGGCTCTCCTTTATTCGATTCTGGGGTACTGGTAAAAATGTATCCCTCACATATTGCCATAGCGACACGAGAGGTACAGAATCTCCGGTAGTAGACCCCCGCCATTGGCCCCCCTAAAAGGAGCTGCTTGCGGGTATATATTGTAGTTGTAACTGTAATTGTAGTGCTATTCACTACAGTGATCAGAAATTATGAATAATAATTTAACAGCAAAGATTCGCCATAAAAAAAGCAGCATTGAACGCCACCTGGTGACCGTCAGCTACAAACAGGTGCTGGGCCCAAATAGTTTTGTCTGATTTGCTGGAAACACAAAACGAAGCCAGAAGTGCGGGGTTCGGCGCGGCACATATACACCTACCAGCCGAAAGGGAGCCTCGAGACATTACAGGGGTTACGGCACGAAGAGAGGATATAAAATGAAATTAAATAAAACGGAACCAGGAGAGAGGGAATTAGCGTGCGAGCCATAAGTTTCAGTCCCCAGTAAACATTTTAGTTAGCCGAGCATATGTGTGCACACCTATCTGGGGTCCCCGAAAACAGGTGTCCGTCGTCAAGAAACGTTAGACAGTTTTGCCCTTGCTAGTCGCACAGTTTCATTAGGAGACATTTCAGAAAACGATTCGCTGAATTCGATAAAAATTAGGAAATAAATTAATTTCTCCAATTAAATGCAAGTCCAGCGTTGCGATGGAACGAAGAACTGATATTTACGTCACTTGAATAACTTAAGTATAAAATCGTGCAAGTATACAGACCTTGGAATAAGAAAAGATAACCGCCCGTGGTGAGACGGTCCCGGGTTCGATTCCCGGCGCGGAACCTCGCTAATTCGATACCGCGGTTCCACTCAGATATTATCAAAGCAACACGAGGGATGACGAATATCAAAATACAGAATTTAAAAACAAAAATATTGAAAAGGATCTTCATCGGTACCGTTGATTAAAGAAAAAATACATTTGAGAAAAAAAGTTGAGAAAATTTTCCGTGATCAAAAATGAAGAAAATCGACTATTTCCGAATATTAACAACTTTTACCGGTACTTTTTCTGTTGGAAAATCTCAATTATTATTTTTCAATTGATAGAAAAATTTTGATATCGCGCGAGTAAATTATATATGAATTCAAAGAACTACATCTGAACAAGAAGTGAAACAAAACTAGAACTTAAAGTTGAAGAATTATAAAAAAAAAATTATAGAAGAATTTTTTTAAACCTGTAAAAACTTTAATCATGAGACCCAAAATGGAGTTGAGGGTGCATGATAGTCTACTCCAAACCCGGTGCAGAAACCAGGTTCGACCGGTGGTTTCCTGGCCGCGAACGGCGTTCGGCGGCGCCAGACCCAGACACTGGAAGCCGCAGATGTGGCCCATAAAAGGAATTAGAAAGGAATCGACGGTTAAATTCATGTGCGAAGCCGAGGCAACGCCGCGGCTTACTCGGGGTCCGGACCGACAGAGTGGCGGGAAAGGAAAAAAAAAAACTCACCACGAAGAAAAAGAGCATTTTTTGACAGCGTTCCGTTCGTAATTAAGGATTAACTGCTATGGAAACAACGATGAATGACATCCTCACGAGTGAAATCAAATGTTTATTGGACACGTCTGTGCCGTCTCGGGCTCGCAACTTAATCAAACTTTCCTCCCGACCTACCAACGCACCCCACCACCCTTTCCCACTACGGCTGTATCTTTCGTGGTCCAGCACCAACTGTGCACGATATCTTTTTTTGCTTTAAGCACACTTTCTGTACTCCGAAGACCTCCAACACCGAACCGAGAAAGCTTCTAATTGGCTGCTCATCCAAGCGTAAAATTAGTACCGGCTACAGAGATGTTAATTTTAAAATGCATTTTTTTGTTTTGCGAAACATGAGTTTTAGAGGACTGCGAAACGTTTGTTAGAGCAAGATAGAAGGTTGGATTCAAATCTACTCTTTTTATTTTTGCGGCAAACTTTGTTTTAATTTTATACCTAATCACTCGCCAGTGCAAAATCGCTCATTAAAAAATATTTCATTGCACGTGTTTGAAGGTTGAAACAAAGTGTGATTTAATATTATAATTTTTTTTTCAAGTTGCAATAAATTTACAACGCTTTTCGGTTCCTGACCTCAACTTTGAGAGTTAAGAGAGTTAGTTAGCCAGGAGCCCAATATTTCCGAAAAGTGCAAACATGTAAAAAGTTGTAAGCATCATAATTTTTATTTTTTATTTTTATTTTAAGCTGTTACGGGATGTTCAGGGGGCCAACCAAAATTACCATTTGAAACCTGCTCTCCCCCAGGGGGCGACCAGGCAATTTTGCCTAGGCTAGGTTTGATAGCTAGGAAGGGGTCCTTTGGGTACACAGTGCACCTGAAAGTAATGTATTTGAAGTGTTTTCTTTTACGGCTCTACTTCTATTTCAAAGGAAGGTTTCTTGCTCGAAAAATTCCGGATATCTCAATTGATCGGGAGTTGAACCCGCGACCACGAATGTATTAATCTGCCACGCTAACCACACTACACCGATTCATCGTTCAAACGTTGTACTTTTGTAATTGCATCGTGTTAAGTGTTGCGACTTTATTCACAAAGGACGCAAATATGCAGTTTCTTTGTCTTATTCAGTTGATGAAATTTGATATTGGCGAGTCGCGCCTGTATAGTTTTTCGAAACGGAATTAGAGTTGACCCAGAGTCTCTGCAGGACGAATGAGGTGGAGGTCTAGGGGGGGCCAAGGCCAAGCATGTTAACCGAGCCCAAAGCCGCGCCGGAGAGACAAAGAACAATTTGCATCCACATTTTCGCTCCCCACCTCATCAACTTTCATTTCACTTTTCTTCTACCAACGCAAAAAAGGGTGTCTGGAAAAAGTAGAGACGCGTGAAGGCGAGTCGCTGCTGTATGATTGTAAGCGGATTTAACTAGACTTTATGTACACGAAATTTGTTTTTGCTAACACGGGGACAGCCGCATACCACGTATATGCTCGCACGCCTGTTTTGTAAATCTCGCTGATGGGTTTCAACTTCGAATTCAAAGGCAAGACATTAAAAAAAATGCGTCACGTTCTAATACGTACCATTGCCATTAGGGTTTCAGTGCGTTAAAAAAAACTTCTTGTTATAAGACAGGTCGTCCATTTATTACCTTGAGAGATAAAGTAATATCAAGATCGATATATAGATATCGATTCTCTTAATAATCTTGCCAATTATAATTTCACTAAATTGGAAATATTACAGCGAACATTTCCTTATCCAACTCACAACCAACTCGACATAATTGCAATGTTTTTTTAATTTGGCGTTTTAAAATTGAATGTGGCTGAAACTCAAATATTATTTTTGTGGATGTAGGTCAGATGACGCTTACACGGCAAAGGATTTCATCTAAATTTTGGCGTAAAATTATAGCTGAGAGTCAAAAAACAATTAAAAATTAAGGCAAAAAACTCTAAAATGTTGTTTTTTTTTTGGTTTATTTTTAAGTTTAAGCAATATTACCGTTTTTACCGCTTACTTTTACCGCTTTTATCGTTTTCCGTACGCAACGTTTTACTTTGGCATTTTAGAGCTTCTTGTCTGTCGAAAGTCTGCCTGTTGTTTTTCTCGGGCTCTCAGCTATTTGCATTACAGAGGCTCCTACATCTACAAACTTTTTATCGTTGAACTACGTCAAACTTTAACTTTTAAAAAGTAAAGAAAAACATTGACAAATGTGATAAACGCCCCAAAATGGGTAAATGGTGGACGATATCTGTACAGCACCATCTACCCGCAACTCCAGCAAACACAAAAATGAGAATGCGCCAATATGACGTTCGGTGCATCCAACTCTTATCGTAATGAGCGGGTTGTAGCGAAAACTAGTTTCCCTGGGCAAACACGACCACAAATTCAAATTTTGGGATAGGCTCTCTCTATTGAGAATTATGCATTTGTAAACTCTCTTACGTCGTGTTGGGTCTGCACCATGAGTCATAAGTTTGCGAACTCCTCCCCCGCGCGGAGCTCCATAAGTCGGCTAACAAAGACCGGATTGTTAAGAAATTTGGCACTAATATGGAGTAAATATATGAGAACCTTTCAGTTATTTCAGTTGATGTTCAAAATATTTTCAAGAAATGTCGTCGCTATTTTATCTTCCACTGTGAACGTCATTGTTTACAACATAGAGCAAACGAAGCAGTGCGCGCCAGTTGCTCTAACGCAGCGCCACCTTTAAAATGCAAAATTCGTAGCGAAAAATTTGAATTTTGGAAACCTTAAAAAGTCGTTCATACTGTACAATATTCGTGCCAAATTTCATAACAATCCGATCATTTTTAGCTGAATTATGGAGCTACGGCGGGACGGGGGTGCGGGTGGGGGGGGGG
>JAUJYS010004340.1:0-12084 GCA_033995665.1 Melogona broelemanni | reverse complement strand
GAATGACTAAGCCTCGCAGGTGCCTAGACACGTGAGATGCTGACTCTTTTACACTAAACAAAGCATACTTACCAAAGGTGAAGTTACCTGGTTTTGATCACACTAGCATGAAAAAATTATAATCCTAAAACATCGAATTTTGGCTTTTTCAAATGGCGATGACGTAATTTCATCATTGCTTCGAAAAGTATAAAAATACCGTTACTATCTATCGATTAAACTCGTTAGAACAATTATTCTACATACCCCGCAATAAATTTCTGACCCACCATAAATATTGTGATTAAAATCCACAAAAGTCACAATAATTGAGCGGAGCATCTGATTATTTGCCCGTTTGTCGGCATTTACAAACAAGGGTTGAACAAAATTATGGAAACGGCTATTTAAGGTGCACCTATAGTTTTGGGTCCATTATTTTGTCCAACCTCAGTAAATGAAATGTTTTTCATAATTAATGTACGCTTTTGTCAGCAAAAATTCATTTTTGGAACGAATTCTATTGTATGGTAATCATTCGATTGATTCGTCCGATAATGCTGATTAGTTCTTTTACGGAATTGCCAAATTAAAATAGAACAATAGATATCATCGGCATTAAAACAGTAATTAATCGGCTAAATTATTTTTGAACTCTGAAACATAATCCCAACAGGTTTGTTTTGTGAAACTCAATTTTCTGATTACTGATCCGGGTAGCTTTACTTCTACCGTATTTTTCATTTCGGCAGCCGCGGGCTATAGACCTGAGAATTCGGTCTATCTGCCGCGTTGTATACGACATGAGCGACCAGAAAATACGGTATCGAGTGGGGTGCGTAGCGAAACTGACTTGCGTAACCAAAAACATAACATGAAGTGACTAATCAGGTGAGACTGACTTTCGCTACGCCACCCACTCGATACCGTATTTTCTGTTCGCTCGTTAGGGTAAATTGGACATTAGCCATTGAACTTGTTTATTTTACTTAGAAATCGGCGATTTGTTGAAATATCTTTTTTATGCACCCGATAAAATGCGGCATTTTATTTTTATTTATTTATTTATTTATCATTATATTATTTATATATATTATTTATTTATCATTGATTTGG
The DNA here is from genome assembly GCA_033995665.1 of Melogona broelemanni. NCBI lineage: Eukaryota > Metazoa > Arthropoda > Diplopoda > Chordeumatida > Chordeumatidae > Melogona > Melogona broelemanni. The sequence continues at coordinate 10,989 of JAUJYS010004340.1, read as the reverse complement.
CATTTTAAATGCCAAATCATATTTGTTGCTCGGCTATGCTGGGACTAAGGCGATATGTTAATTAGGGAAACAATGAATTTGGTTTCATATTCAATGTACAAATGCATCAGTTGTTTCGAACACTACAGGAACATCACAACAACTTTGTTAATTGCATTGCATTCACTTTCTTGAGGCATTTCAGACAAAAAATTTATTTTATTATTCTGAGAACAAATTATTGTTTTAATTCCTAATATGTTTCTTTTAAATTTCAAATTTGTCGTTTTCAATAATATGATTGCAATTGATTCTCTTAGCTTTGCACTCGAACTTTCTGTTTCGCACGTTATTGGTGCGTAAGTTGCCAAATGGCGCACGTGACTTTTACAACAGCAAAAGGAAACATTTTTTTTTAAGTCCAAATAGCCAAAATGCTAGTATATTTTTAGTCTACTTGCTAATTTTTTTTTCAAACGAATTGATTAAATATTAAATAAATTGTAACAAAATTTATAGGGGGCTGTTTTTTTTTGTACTCAACCTGTATATAAATGTGCACGTGTGTACGGTATTCGTGTACCGCATATATCCCATCGCAACAGCCATCATCGGTTACATTTGTGCGTGTGTATGCGCAGGTGTATATTTACGTTTCCCTTTGATCAAATATGACGCAGTGCTTGACGGGCAACCTCCGTTCCAAGGTTGTGAATTGGTGCGAATCTGCCCACTCCTTTTGCTGGGAAGCTGGCTCAAATCCAGAGACATGAGACAAAAAGACCGCAATACCCGATTCTTGAAATAGTCAGAGCCAAACGAGTTTACAAGAAATAAAGACTAAAATGGCTAACCTTATTTATGCTTTACTCGGAGATAATTTTGTTTATATTTTACGGGCAACAGTCTACCCGTTCCAGTTTTTTGGAATCTACCTGTATAAAATAGGTTAAAAAAATAATTATCGAAAGATTACTTCGGACTCGTGATCAATACCGTGACAAAAACGGCAAAAGGTGAATTAGAAAATCTTTTGTAGATTTTCAAGATATGGATTTTGTTTCGCAATACTTCAGTATAATTCATCTACAAAATTGTACACATAAAACAGTGAAAAAAAAGACGTGGGTGGACGTTGCTATAAAATTCGTTTTAAGATTAAACATCACATTACGAAAAAATAAATTTAATTTTTTCAGCTGCACCGGAATTTGCTACCGGAATGCGCCCGGCTCGCAACACAGGTCACTTGTATACGTGCACGTAATTTTGCTTCACGGGCGTTTGCCTTAGGCGTCACATTTGGTACAAGGCAACACATATCTGATATTGACATATCCGACAGCATCATTCACCATTACCTTCGTAGATTTAATGATGCTTGCCGGTCAACTTTGGTTCCGTTCTGTATTTGTAGTCAAGGAGGATATGGCAGGTCATTTTTTATTTCGATCTGAACCGATATTTACTATTAAACACACACAGGCTTCTAGTAACACCCTCGTAGACTTAACGGAGCGTGAATTGTCATTTGCTGATCAACTTTGATTGTGTTCTGTGCTATAGGCAAAATATTTAAACTCAATATGCCGCGAAATCGAATGCCTGCGCAGATGATCGCCATTCTGCTATTTAAGTTACAGCGAAATTGTGACAACGATTCTCTCAAATCCCACTACGTGGGTAAGTTTGTGTGGGATTTGAGATATATAGATCGCTGTAACAATTTTGCTGTAAGTTAAATAACAGTATGGCGATCATCTGCACAGACTTTCGATTGCGCGGCATATTGAGTTTAAATACGAGGGGGAATCAATATGTAAGGTTATCCATTTTTTTTAAAAAGGATCTTCGCAATATTTCATGAAAGTGAAATATACGTTTTGTGCAGCAGTCCTTCCTGTATTTGTCCAAATTTTTTCACAATGATTGGTGCAACTGCCAAAAACGACACAAGCAGTTGCAACCCATAGTCGTCGTATGTGGTCAATTTTTGCATAGAGCCCTATGCAAAAACCAAGTTGGTGATTTTTGAGAATCGCTATTTGGAGCTTTATCAGAAATAAATAGTACTATGTAACATTGATGCGGTGATATTTTTGGAGAATCTGAGAGAAATTTCAACAACAAAATTGTTCTCTAATTCCAAAATTGAGTGGTCGATGTCTACGGGTGCCCGCTTCGCTCATTACCGTCGCCCACTTCGCTCACAGTCATTGAGCTCGGTACGGTTTAGTTTTAAGCCAAAAATACTTCGCAGCTCATCATGATTCACCACGTGTTGCCCCTACGCCATTTTCATTTGCCTCAAATGGCACGTGCAGCATATTCGACATCTGCATAAAAATACGTTTTCTATTAAGGAAGGATAGTTGAACAAAACGTATATTTCACTTTTCTGAAATTGCGCGTAGTTCGTTTTTCAAAAAAATGAATAACCTTACTTATTGCTTGTCCGAAGTATTTTTCAAGTATCGACTTTCGCGCTAGAAGAAAAAGAAGAGATTTTCTCCGCAACCTTGCTACTTAATACTGTAGGCAAGCAGGATATGTGAAGCAATTTTGAATGTCAATCTGAATAACAAAGTGAACCGATGTTTCCTTTTGCACACATGCTTTTAGATTTATAATACCAGATCTTTATTTTTTTTTTACAATTCTCGTCTTATTCGTTTTCGTATTCGTTAGGGAATGCGAGAATGGGTTGCAAACAATTTTGCAATGTGACATTCTGAGTTATCGTTTGACATTCATTCAGTGTCTGTTTCAATCATTGCGAGGCACTGAAATAGCTTTTAGTTGTGGTAATTGTGTTGTCAGGTCGACCTGCGCAAGGTGCGTGTAAGCGCGTATCGATTGGTCATACGGCCGTGCCATAACGATGACCTTGTTCGTTGGAGAAATATTTTTATTTGCCCACTCCTGACTGCGCTTGTTAAGGAAACTTTATGTTCGATTTTCCTCTACAGGGTAACTACATTTTTAAAATACGGTAAATCAATTCTTACCGTTCCTTCTTATTCACAAAGCCGCAAATATACCACCAATCAGAGCCTTCGTCAGAGCCCCTCGTCGTCCAATCAGAGCCCTCGTCATTGTCCAGTCAGTAAGACGATCGACTGTGGTGAGATGGTCTCAAGTTCGATTCCCGGCGCCGGCTATCGTTTATTTTATACAGTATATCGTTTACTTTATATTGCTGGTAGTGATGTGCCCCTCATTGCCATTAAAAAGATATTGTCATAAAAACGAGAATTCCACAATTGTCAAAAAATAATTAATTGATTTTAATTTAGCCCAACATAAACATTGCATTTTGGATTGCTGGGTTCGAATCCTGTCACCGTTGGAAATTGGTCATTTCATTTCCAGGAGGCTTGATTAGCATGCCAAAACAGTATGACTAGTCATGGCCCAGTCGGTATGGCAACCGGCTGCGGTTCGGCAGTCCTTGGTTGGATTTCCGACGCGGGCTCTTGTTCGTCCGATCCCGGGATATTTGTAAAAATGTGCTCCTCACATATTGCCATAGCAAACACGAACTCGCAGAGCTACATAATATCCTGTAGCGACATTCACTGCAGTGATGAGGAATGTTAAAAAAAAAATTGGATCCGCCCGCGCTCGGTCTGCGGCCGCCTACTTGCTTATCGATTATATCGAACGTGATTCGTTACCGGTTAAAATCGAGATGGAATAGTTTGACTATCGGGTGTCACGGGTGGGCCACCGAGTAAGATAAATATTTTATTACAAGTCTCGACCGCTTTTGTACCTTTCAAATCAATCAAGCGCGATCGATACGTTCACATTTGTTGTATTTGTCTATCTATCAGCCAGGTTAAATTTATAATTTACAATCTATGCCGAAAAATGTTCAGGCAAACAAATTGGGACAAAGGGTGAAACCCAGGACAAGACTGGGGTGAAGACCAAGATTAGTATATAGACTAATCTTGGGTGAAGACGACGTTTGAGTTCGCGTGACTCAAAATAAGATTAACCTTTTGCGAGGTATATATTGTGTCGTTTTTGGAACGAACGAACGAACAAACACCTTTCATCAAAGCTTTAAAGTTTGGAGGAAATAATTTGGTTTACATACTTATATGGCGCTCAAACAAATTGGTAATGCGTTATTTGTTGTTTTCCGCCCGCGTTCGCGTCATTGCTCGGTCTACGGCAGCCCACTGCTCATCGATTATATCGAGCGTGTTTCGTTACCGGTTAAAATCGGGATGGAATAATCGTCACGGGTGGGCCACCGAGAAAAATAAATATTTTATTACAAGTCTCTGCCGCTTTTGTACCCTTCAAATCAATCAAGCGCGATCAATACGGGCATATTAGGGGTGCTTTTCGTTGGGTATGTGAGCATGGGGTGGAGTGGGAACTGGAGAGCCGGCGTGGCGATTCGAGAGAGACGGATAGACCACGTGGTTGGTGGTGGAAACCCTCTTGTCACAACACCCAATATAAAACCGAGACGTGGTGCGTTATAAATCATTTGACAGTCTAGCGCTTGCTACCGGTAGACATGTTGACCACCACTGTGGCACAAGAAGACACTCACCACAAAGGTGGAACCCGGCTTTGGTCGAACTAGTAACCAGCAAGGGATTCGGAATGGTCGCGGCGGCATAGAGTGAATGATAATAAACGCGCTGATTTCGTTTAAAAAAATGCTAAACAGCAGATTCCTTTTTATTTTACGTCTGCGATACGAAATGGTGAATAGAACTGAATCGTGATTAGGCACATGCTGATTCTGGAAATGTTGAACAAATCGGAGTCTGAAAAACTATTTTGACGCCTGCGATATATCATAGTGTGAATTGAACAAAACAAAAGTGAATCACGCATTCTGATTTTGAAAAACTGTTAGCGTTGGAAATTCGACGTCCGGTTGGATACGACGTCGATTCGAAGCGTTTCGACGTCCGCGAGGAGAAAAAAGTGAAAAGACGTTCGCGGTGACAAATAAAAACTGAAGCAATCAGCACATGCTGATTTGGGGAAATATTAAAGCGCTGATCTGAAAATATTGGCATCCGTTTTATTTCATATGCGATACGAAATTGTGAATATTGAGATAAGGAACACGTTTGACCGGTTACGATAGCATCTGATCGCTTCCGTTCGCATTTTCCATGAACGTCGAATTATTTTTCGCAACTTTGTCAGTTTGGCTAAACGTTGAACTAATGGATTTTAGACTCGTATAAAGCGACGCGTTTTCTTTAATTGGAAATCATAAAGACGCAGACCGTGTAAAAATGTTCTCCATCATCAAAATAAGAAGCGTGGTTCCCTATCGTTTGTGGAATATTCTAGTGATCGTCTCGTTAGTGGGAATGTCCTATTTTTTTCTCATTCAAAGTCACCAAACTCGCACAGAGACGAAGTTGGCCAAGCGAAAAGATGAGGATTCAAATGCTTCAACGCTTTCGAACTTGGTATTTCAATCAACCGACTATCCGATGGAACGCAATAAAGAGATCATCGTTCCCAACATTGTCCATTTCATAAAATTCGGAAGCACCGAAATTAGTTTCACGGAAATGGTGTGCATCCTCTCGGTTCACGTAAACCACCATCCGGACGCCATTTGGATCCATTGCAACCTTTGCGAGAACGGAACCAGCATGAGCGGCAAGTACTGGGAGGCCCTCATGGCTCGAAATCCTCCAGTCGAGGTGCACCATGTGGAGGAACCCACCCACATATTTGGCCGCAAGCTTGACTCGTCCTACCACGCCTCTGACATCGCCCGGATATTGATCCTGATGGAGCACGGTGGCATCTACCTGGATAACGATGTCTTTGTCATCACCTCCTTGGATCACTACAGGCACTACGAGATGTCACTAGGATGGCCCGAAGATCAGTACATGGGTACTCAGGTACTGGTGGCCCATTGCAATGCCCGTTTCCTCCGTCTGTGGTACGACTCGTATCGCTTCTACAATGGATCGCGTTGGTACTACAATGCGGGGGAATTACCCACCACTAGTGTCTTGGTGCCGAAGCCCTACCTTGTTCACCGGGTGTTCAATGTGTTCGGGGTACACATGTTGGTGAACAAGCTTTACAAGTCTATTTGGCCGGAGTGGCAGGACTATTTTTCCATACATCTGCTCATGCGGCATCGCTCCTATTTGGATCAGGAATCGCCGATTAAAGAATTTAACGAGACCAACATCAAAACGTACAATCGCACTTTTGGACAAATGGCTCGTCTTGTGCTGTTCAATACAATTGATTTTGTTTAGTTGGGTAGTGAACATTTTATTGGTGGATGTGTGATTGTAGTGAACAGTTGAGGGTTTAGTCAGAGCAAAAAAAAAACGATTCTATCTCACAAATAATCATCATGCATAAAAATTAAGCTTATGTGATATGTGGTTGAAATTACGCTGTTTGGATAGTTGTAACATGTGTTTTTTTTAACATTTTTTGCTTATTTAGCTAGGTTCTCAAGTTTTAATCTCTCCAGAACTACCAAACGAAAATATGGTAATTGAGATATGAGGACATCTTTACCTTGGGCGCATAATTATTATGTTTTTAACCTCGACATGGATTTATCATTTTGTGTTTAATTTCACAGTCTCTTTTGTCGTAGACTTGTCTCGGTTCGGCGAATTTTAATGTATATTTTTGTATTAATTTTATTTGTCGCCTGCATAATGTGATTTTTTTCCTGTATAACCCGTGTATGATTTCGGAGAAAATTTATTTCCTCCTAGCGCGATAGGCCAATATTCTTCAATATAGAATACTACAACAAGCAGCCCGGAGGGGATTAAGGCGGGGTCAAATGACTAGTAAGTTATGGGCACAGATGGGGTTTTCATAAAATAAATTGCAAAGAAGAATTTGACGTAGAACTTTGCACTGTGGTTTTGATATTTCAACACGTTTTAACACATTTCATTCTCTGTAAGATTTTTTCCTCTGCTGACACACTGGAAAAATAGAAATTAAAGTAGGAGTCAAACTTCTACTAAAAGGTTTCTGGTGAAATGGTGTCCCTCTGTATGATGTAATAATATGTAATAATGATATAATGCTCTCTTGTGGAGATTAGAGGGGTACAGAATCTACTACAGGGTTATTCACTGCAGTGAATAAAAAAAGTCTTACAGTGTAGCTCATGCGCCGTTCTAGTGTGGCTTATTTTATAGGTAGTATGAGCCAAATAATTTCCCCAATGTTAACATCACACCCTCCCTTCAGGATGCGCACCAAATCTATGTAAACGATGAATTATTTGTTTCACAAATGTGTCTGGTTAGCTAAATGTTGTTCAAGTAAAGGTTATAGTCGCGTCTCATCAGTTGTCAGCCATTCACATTATTTATGAATGATGAATTTTTTTTAACTTTGTTGGTTCAGCTAAACTTTGGACTAAAGGATTTATAAAGAGTGAAATTTTACAACAATCAACCAACGGGTGCTGTGTTAAAATTTAAACTTTTCACAATGTTGTTGGTTCGGCTAAGCTTGAGCAAAGAAATTTATAAAGTCTCATTTTCTTTTAAATAAACCATAAGGACAGGTGCTGCGCAAAATGTTTTCCATTTTTAACATTGACAAGAAATTACTTTTTCAAAATTTTGTTGGTTCAGCTAAACTTTCGCAAAAAAGAAATTTATAAAAGAGTCGCGTTTTCTTTTAAATAAACCATAACGACGGGTGCTGTGCAAAATGTGGAAGCTGTGTAAAATGTTATCCGCAATTAATGTGAAAAGCGTTGCTCTGCGTCGATTCTATAACATTTTTGTGACAACCCATTATTGTAACCACTACTTCATACATGTAGCTGTAGTAGTTTGTGTCGCTCTATGTGACACTGGAATCGTAGGCAGGTGCGTATGAATAAACAGACGTATTTAGTTGCGTGTATCATTTAGGCAGAATCTCACGTGTTTGGCTACGAGAGCTTATGACGTTGTACTTGTATTGACTAACCCACATCGATTGAAACGATATAACAGTCGACGAAGGATTTTTTCTCGGGGGAAAAGGCAGAGTGTTACGTAGAATCCATTAAAATGGTAATCTACGGTTTTACAATTTTTGGGGTAAATCGATTTCTCGGATTAATCCTAGTTGTAGCGATGGCGGGAATGATTTCTCTATTTTATTATCATCGGAACTATACACACGCAAAATCGGTATTCGTCAAACAGAACCTTGCATCAAAGGAGCATGCATTGTCCAAACAGAACATAGCACTGAAGGAGCATGCATTGGCCAAACAGAACTTTACTCCCAAGGACAATACATTGCCCGAACAGAATCAGGTTCCAGCGAGTCAAGCACTGTCTGAAATAGTTTTCAATTCGACAGTACAGCCAATGATGCGTCACGTAGAATCCATCGTCCCTAACATCATCCATTTCATCAAATTTCGAAGTACCGAGCTAAGCTTTACGGAGATGGTCTGCATTCTGTCTGCCCACGTCAACCACCGACCAGAGGCCATCTGGATCCACTGCAGCCTGTGCGTGAACGGAACCACCATGAGCGGCAAGTACTGGGAGGCCCTCATGGCTCGTAATCCTCCAGTCGAGGTGCACCACGTGGTGGAGCCCACCCACGTCTTTGGCCGCAAGCTGAGTTCGACTTACCATGCCTCTGACATCGCCCGGATGTTGATCCTGATGGAGCACGGTGGCATCTACCTGGATAACGACGTCTTTGTCATTAACTCTTTGGATCAATTCCTACATTACGAGATGTCGCTCGGATGGCCCGAGAATAAGTACCTGGGCAATCAGGTACTGGTGGCCCATCGCAATGCCCGTTTCCTCCGTCTGTGGTATGACTCGTATCGTTTCTACAATGGGTCGCGTTGGTACTACAATGCGGGGGAATTACCCACCACTAGTGTCTTGGTGCCGAAACCCTACCTGGTGCACCGGGTGTTCAATGTGTTCGGGGTACACATGTTGGTGAACAAGCTTTACAAGTCTATTTGGCCGGAGTGGCAAGATTATTTTTCCATGCATCTGCTCATGAGTCATCGCTACTATTTGGATAAGGACTCGCCGATTAAAGAATTTAATGAGACCAACATCAAAACGTATAATCGTACTTTTGGACAAATGGCTCGTCTTGTGCTGTTCAACACAATTGATTTTGTTTAGTGCGGTAGTGGACTGTCGGTCCGTCAGAGGAATTTTTGCTTGTTTTGCGCAAAAAAAAAATGAGCCTTCTCTCAAACATTTCTCACACACACAAAAAAAATTCATGTCTCTGTCAGTATGTTTGGATAGTTTCAGCCTGCTGTTTTCCTTTATATACTGGGTGATAGTGTTAAGTTAAGTGGTGTGGATCTTTAAAATATTTTAGATATTTAGTGGTGGTCTAAAAAATGTGGTTTGGATTTGGAGGGGGGACTGTCTTGACTAGACCAGTCGGTATTGCAACCTGTTTTGTTCCCGACACGGGCTCTCGTTTATTCGATCCAGTGGTACTGGCGAAAGTGTACCCCTCACATGTTGCCATAGCGTCACGACCTGAAGTGATATTCACTCGTTTTGATATTTCATACAGTTTACGATTTTTTTTTTTAATGTCAATTTTCTTAGTTGATGACTTACTATATGAATTGAGTGACGACGGTGTTATTTGGTTGAATGAGGTTCGTTCCTTTGTAAAAGGAACCGGCTCTAGTTCCCGTTTCTTTTGTGACAAAAGGAACCAGTTCCAATTCCTACACAAATGCAATGTAGAAGGAACCTTTTCCGTTCCTTCGATTAAAAAATATTTTTTTAATTGAAAAAAATAACCACATTTGATCATTATTTTCAAATCAAGTCAGTTTCTAAATTGTCCTTTAAAAAATGTTTCTAATTGTTCCGCTGTCGACACACTTTGGAAAATTGTGCTCTTAGAAAATTAAACATTTTGGCAAAACGAACCTCCGTTCCAATTCCTCAAAAAAAAGGAACTTAACGTTCTTCCCTAGGAAAAGGAACCTAGACGTTCCAAAGTTACTCAAAAATGGAACCAGTTCCTAGGAAGGGAATTTTTCCGTTCCGTTCGCATCTATCTGGACTATGGCATTTTCGTCATGAACTCTTTGGATAACTTCCGGCACTACGAGATGACTCTCAGATGGCCCTAAAATCAGAATCCGGGCACTCAAATGTTGATCACAAATCGCAATGCTTGGTTTTCTCTGTTTCTGGCACGACTCGTATCGCTTCTGTAATGGCTCTACTGGATATTACAATGCGGGTGATCTGCATACCGCTAGTGTACCGAAAGATAAACCTTATCTGGTTCACCGTGTTCCAAATTTAACCGGTGTGGAAGAATATGATTCGTTGTGATCATACCTTATTGAATAGCCAGATTGGCAAGACTTTTTCACTGTGCAAGTCTTGGCGGTGTAGTGGTGAGCGGTCTCGCTTACTATTCACGTGATCGCGTTTCGAATCTTGGCGGATACCTCCCGAATTTTTCGGTCAAGAAAATATGTACCTTCCTTCATAATGGAAGTAAAGCAGTGAGACCAGTGTTTCTATGTTGTCAGGTACACGTTGAAGATCGTCATCTTGGTCAAATTTAAAATTACCAGATCGCCCCCTGGGAGGACGGGGCTGGTAAGCCTTCTTAACAAATGGTGCAATCCCATATATCCTTACATATTGCCATAATACCATGGTGCGGCAATTACCAAATCTAAATCTGCTGATGTAAATGCGCTCCGATTACGGTCTTTTTTCACTAATTAGTGTTTAATGAGACCAATATTCGAACATACGATCACACTTTCGGTCAAATGGCACGTTTTGTGCTGTTCAATATCACGGATTTCATTTAAACTGGTAAATTTTGTTAAATTGCAGATTGTTTATGGGCTTTGTTGAAAGAAATGCTGAAATCAAAAGAAAAATCATTTAAATACCGATTTGTACGTACCGATGGCTCAGTGGGTATGGCAACATCCTACGAAGCAGACGGTCCCGGGTTCGATTCCCGGCGCAGGCTTTC
>JAUJYS010004339.1:0-12086 GCA_033995665.1 Melogona broelemanni | reverse complement strand
CTCCCCCATTCCCATTCCCTGGCCGACACATCCGTAAAAAAAATGTCTGGAGCACCGTTGCCGTCGGCATTTGCGTTTTAGTACAGTCCACGGTAATAATGTCGCGAGATGGCGCGAAGAGCTCGTTATTTATGAACCTGCGGGAATGTTTCCCTACGTGAAGAACGGTTTAACACTTTCCACCATGTCGGGGTCCGCTCTATGGCTGTGTGCGAGCACATCCCAGAACAGTAACTGTATATCGCACGTTGGTGGTGGTGGTAGTGTCACACGCGCTCATCTTTATGCGCGCTCATAAATTTGAGATGGAATTTTAAACCCTGTCCTGTGTGCATGTCCGCGACCTTCAGCAGGAACCCCGCGCTTGTTTATGAGCTGAGTAATAGTGGTGGTGGTGGTTGATGGCCTACCAGGCGTACGACAACGGGAAAAAATAATATACATGTATTGTGCGGGCTTTTATGGTCACTAGTGGGTCTCGGTGACTGGTAGAGTGGTTAGCGTATTCGCCTCCACTGAAATTGCGAAGAAAAAATATTTTGGCTGTCCCGTATATCGGTTTTCGGCCACGCTCTAGCTAAACAGCAGCAACTGATGAGATTAGGGTGGTAACCCTATTGAAACTAGTATTGCTCAACCATGCTAGAGCAATCCAGATAGTTGTTTCATCAGTGGCACGCAGGTTCATTTTGGTGTGGAAAAATGTCAACATATTTCGTGATCTTTGCGCCTGCAAAGCTTATTCATTCAAAGTTGCCGGTTCATCCCTAAACAGTAAGATTAGTCCAGAGTAGTTTAGAACTAGTAAGATTAGTATTTCGTTATGCTACTATTAGGCCTTGTCCTTGGTTGTCTAATTGGAATCCTCGTTTACCAAGATTCTGTTCGGCTTTCTTTCCCGGCGCGTTACGGGACCTCGTTCCCACACCCGCATAAAATAGTTGGCGTTTTCCGTGCTTGGGCCCAAATTTTAATTTTTTTATTAAATTTTTTTCAGCTATACAAATACGGACACGAGCCGCCACAGCTTTCGGTCGACTTTCTTTTAAATAATTCACGCATAAATTACGGTTAAATTTCTCGAATAAACTTACGAGCAGCCGTTCTAGGTGGGGGATCCTTTTTTACTGCCTTTTATGGTCGGAATAAAAAGTACACCCAAAATTCACCAACGCCAATCCCAGAGAGAAGAAACACGAGCGTTCCAAGGTAAAACTAATAGGTCGTTGTGTCTTTTCGGCAAAGTAGTCACCTTGTTTTACGGCGGCTGCTGATATTTATGAACTCACGAAATTGTTCCATCGTCGCCTTTACGAACCCCGAAGGCAGCAACGAATATATGGGATATAAAGCTTATTTTTTGTGTGTTTCTTTTTGGGTTGGGTCTTTTACCTTTACAGCTTTCATACTTAAGACGTACTAATTCACGACAGCCAGACAAACCTAGAGATACACTACATCTAAGAGGGTGGATAAAAAGGGAGGAGGGGTATTTGCCTGCTGAACGACAAACGGGATCATTTCTGTGAATACGACGTCGAATGTGTACGACTACAAGGTTAGCAGTCGATCGGTACTCAGTTTCGCCATTACATTTCTCGCGCTATCTATTCGATAGAATTAAACAAAATTTCCTTGCAGGTTGTATCAGTAAAAAATCCTAGTTATTTTTTATTCTTAACTATTTTATAAGGTTTACCTCGTAAACGGATGGTTAGCGAATCGACTAGAGAGCAGAAATTGTGGCTATGAAGTCGTGGAGGCAGCCATTTTTATTGAAGAATATCGGCGGCTAGATGGCGTTGTGATGTGTGTCATTTTCGTCTAGAATTAAACGTTACCTTCTAACTTATATGTTTTTTGGTTTGTCACGTCAAAACCAACTTCACAGTATTTTTGGACAGTGAGCACATATTCAATGCTGCATTCGGTGGAACAAGTTAAATCGATTTTTAGCAGATGTGGCTTTAAACCTCTCTTAGTTTTCACCAAACCAGTGCTGAATCGCCAGGAGCATTTGCCGTCAAGACCAGACTTGAAACATGACATGGAGACATGTTTATCTCGCGTTATAATCGACGCGATCGAGCTTCATTACGATATAGACCATCACAGTTTTAATAGCGATTGTCACTCAATGTCAGTCAAGCGAGGAGTCTATAAAAGGGGAATTCAATTTCACACGTCACCGGACGAGATAGGATAGTTTTGTTCGAGGCCCAAAACTAGCCTACTTACTGACAATCTATATATGGCAATTATGGTATGTCGGATATAACGAATACGTCACACTATCCTTAATGAGTGAAAAACTCATCTGGAGCCGCTTGTCTCTGTGACACTCAATTTTGACGATCGAATAAAGCGTGCTTATAATGTTTATGCCAATTAAAACCTACTATAAATTAATGCTATCGTTGATTCAATAGATACTACCATTCGAATTGTTAGATCAGTTTAAATGTGGATAGTGCATGCTTATTATTTTAATAGTGTCAGAATTTTACATGTAGATAGTTGAGATATGCAATCAAGACATATTTAGATGTATATTTACACTAGCTTTTTCGCCCGGCTTCGCCCGTGTGTGCAAAAAAATTATAAAAAAAAAATTTTGAAAAAAAAGAAAAAAAATAACAAATAAAAAATATACAAAAAAATTTATAAAAAATAAATTTAAAAAAAAAATATGATAACGTCATGAATGTAACACAAATTACATGTCAAAATATATCTTTGGCAATTATAGAGTTTAGTTTCTATGCCTACATCTCTTAATTCAACTGCACGTGTCTTGTATAAATTCAGTTTTGGTCACGTGCACTCAGTTCAAATAAAAATAAAAATATGTCTGCCGTCGTCAAAACTTTAAATGCAAACAACAAAACGCCGAAGGAACGAAGACGTCGACGTCTGCCTTATGTGTGTTCCAAGCAAACGCAGACATTGCTATTTTGTATAAAAATCCTGATCATGAGATTGACAATTGAACCAGCTTAAGGCAAAAGCCGTGGCACATAGTGGTTATGTTGCAACTGTGGCGACATCTAGTGAGATAATGTGGCAATATACACACACACACACACACCATTTTCAGTCTTATAGTATTAGATAGATGAGTGCAATAACGACGATAGGTTATACAATGTACATGTAGATTGCTGAATGGGGCCCTGCCTCCTATTGTTGTTTTTTCATTATTATTGTGATAGTTTTCTCGGCAATCACTATAGTGAATTACAATTACAATGGGTACTTAAAATGTGTACGCGTAAGTAGCCCCGGACCGGGCCTATGACGGGGGGTCAAATGACTAGTCAAGGACGAAGATGTCTTATTTCTACCACTACTACTAAAAATGTATTTTTACTATACTACTATTTTTGTAGACCGTGGAGTATACTAGCAGTACATTTTACTGTGATCGACCTGATAAGTTGGGCTAACCTAGGCTTTTTACGTTGTTGTGTCCCTCGATCCCCCGACACCTGGTGACTTCAGGGAGAAGAAGCTCCCTGAGTTTTCTTGGCAGAATACAGAGGTCGTTTGCCATTGCCTTCCTCCGCGCAGCATCTTCAGTTATCCAACGATCGCCTTCACCGGGAATCGAACCCGGATCCGCTGGTTGGCGAGCGAGCATGCTCACCTCTCGGCCAGATCGGACGTAATTAGGGATATTTTACGTGTACCTGACACAGTACAGGCACCAGTTCCGACGGTTTTACTTCCACTCCAATGGTAAGCGCTCGTACGAATTTATATCGTTCGAAAAATTCCGGAGATCTCGGTCGGGAATTTAACCCGCGATCGCAGGCATAGCTGTCGAACACGCTAATCAATGTTAAACACGTGATTTTGTACAGCGACTGTGACTTTTTTCTACCTGCTGAGATTAGTTCTTCGAAGTATATCTGATCGCGTTGTTTTCCTGGAAAGATACGCACGCATGCTGCTAGTGGAAGTAACTTTGTCCGAGTATCGAGTTGATATTGTAAAGATAACATACCATGTCCATTTTGGCAGATGTTTATTATCTCATCGCTTGGGCGCGCTTCTCTTTATTTCGCTTTGCAATTTGGCAATGGGTCTATTATGTATTTAGCATTAGCGTGCTTTTTTTCTCACATTAAGCCGCTAAACGCTATGTTGTTTTGTGTAGACAAATCCATAAGTGTTCTGGCTATTGGCTGTTCGCACTTATATTCATGGTGCCATTTGCCGGCATTGTAACTTTTTTTTTCATATTGGGCCTGGGTGGCCGCAATTTTTGACTTTTATAACTTAGCCGAGAGTGACTTTGGTTCGATATGAATTTAGCGAAGCAACTTGCAGTCTATCTTAAAAATCTCCATCGTGTGGATTGGAAAAGAGACTGACAATTCTATCGTGAGAAAATTTCCATCTTTAAAAAGTCAATTCGTTTGTTCCCTTGTCGAAACGGTTTTTGCTTGAGCGTGCTCAATATACATCGGAATTTATTGTTATTAATTAGTCATTGATTGATATAATTTAATCTTTTGCAGAGAATGAAACACCCCATGATTTTGTTTGTTTTGTTTAGGGCAACGCCATCTAGCGATAGATAACGACGCCATATATCCGTAAGCGAAACCTTGCCAGCCAATGCCATCGCGTCATTTCAATTACGCCAAACTAATTTACCCGCTCATTTTCTCTCGCCAAGGGTGTGATGTTCTGATACTAATATCGTGTGACGTAATACTTGTTGCCTCATAATAATTCGTGCTTATTGATCGTTAGTCGGGTTTCGGTGCAAAACAAAGCGATTAATATTATGACAGCGCCACCTGTTGCCTGTTCCGGTCATTAGCCGACGTCACTAACCTAACCTCGGTTCGATTGGTTGGGGGAAATATCGCGTCGTCGATAACTGATAAGCCAATAGACTTTTTGACGGGCCTCTATCTGTTGATGTAGTGTTTGTGTACATTAGATATGGATTTAATCGACATCGATATCTAATTGATGAAGTATAGTACGCCCTACCTAGCGATTGGGTGCGGAATTACGGCTTTTTTACTACGCCAGCCTGTTACATCGATAAAGCAAATAACTTTGTTATTGTTGTAATAAAACTGGCGTCATCCTGGAACCGTTTTGGAAACGTTTTAATGGAATTGACCAATTAAAATAGCAATTAATTAATGATCGAGTAAAAATGTGAAAAAAAAGGTTGCGATAGATTTTTTTAAAACTCTAATATTGTTTTTAATACCAACACAATATGTCCAAGCAAGCAGCCCCGTTTGGGCCTATGGCGGTAACGGTTATTAATACGTGTGTATGGAATTAAAACTTGTATTCTGCGGATGTATAAAGCTTAAGATGGAGTTCTACCGTCTAATTTATACCGCAGAATACGAGTTTTTAATTTCATGTCAAACATGAGTTATCGCGCTAGAAGAAATTAAGTTTTCTTCGCAAATCATACGGTTATTAATTTATTCAGCTCAAAGTCCCCCCGCCCCCCTATCCCAAGGGTCGACCTGATGATTTGAAAGTTGACCTAGCGTAGGCCTCTGTCACAGGTAGGGATCTTTAGGGGGCAACGTAAAGGTACGGGTTCCACCGCTTTTCTTTCATACCAAAGGAAGATATGAATATTTCTCGCCCAAAAAATTCCGATTGTCTCTGCCGAGTTTCGAACCCGCGATCACCACGGTCACAGAAGGCGAAAACGCCATTCACTTTTCTCTCTAGCTTTCTATGAACTATCTAGTATCATCAGTATGACGACTGGCAACTCAAACTACCGTGATACAAATTATCATTCGAGTCTATAGAGTAGGATCGTTCATTTTCGACGTGGAGTATTAAAACGCGCGGAAACCGTCGTCGTTTTGATTTCCTCCCCACTCACACAAACACACTGACCTCGATCAACGACGAATGGGCGAAACGGGCGGGGAGAAAACGCCGCGGTCGACCGACAGGTGTTGTCACCTGTCGAGAGAGAGAAAGACGCCAGCAGCGAAACCGGGCGAGTCGTGAAAAAAGAAAAAAAAAATGCGCACGAAAAATTTACCATTCGCGCGTATTAACGCCTTGTGCTCTCGGCGCGCACGCAGCGACAACTTTGCGATCGCGTCCTAATGGATTATTACAGAAGCTGATAATAGGAATAAACGGGTCGGCACGACATAATTTACTCGCGGGGATAAACTAATTTTAATACAGTGTTTCAGAGTGGTCACGCGTGTGTTTCGGTGAGTGAGCCTTCTCTTGTCTGGCTGGAAAGTGTTATTGGATCTCGTGGCCTTAAAACGTGGTCGTTCTTCGGAAATATCCACGGATTCTTGAATCAGGCGGTGTAATGGATATGACCGTGGTACATCGTTATCCGCTGCGGCGTGCTACCGTAGGCCGGTGCGATTATGACGGCGTTCGGGACTACATCTACCGCATGAAGCTTGAGTCAAGGTACGGTATTGGAGGTTTTTCTAGTTAAACCCCGGTCGAAACGGCCGAGCAAGCGTTTTTGAGCGGGGGTGCGTTTAGAAAGCGACCTGCTCGTATATCACGGCCCGTAACTTTACCCCGTACAGTTTTTTAAAGTCAATTCATTGACACGCGGAAGATTATGCGCCCCTCTAAACCCTTGAAGATCTGTGGGAGGGTCACATTTTCACCGAATAAATTGGATCCCAGAGCCGGAAATCGAACCCGGGATCGATCGACAGGTTGCTTTACCACCTGGGCTACGACCACAGATTTTGTCGCCCCGTCTCAAATATGCCCGAGAATGTCAAATGTATTTTGAAGATTGTGTCTTAAGATCTCGAAAGTCCAATTTTTTGCTGGGTGGGGAGAAAGGCGCGGTGTCGATAGTAGATTGTATGCGTGCCTTGTGAGAAACCACTGAGGCGAAACAAGAAAGATCCTTGCACGTTTTTACTCCTCATTAAAAATGGAAATGTCACCTTGTGAAGGTATTAGCGCTTCTGCGTGATATTTAAAATCGCTGATGTGTTCGTTTAAAGTCTTGTTAACGTTCGTGGGCGTTAGGCTCAAACGTGGTGGCATTTCCGCGGAGCAAAAACGTGAAAGCTCTATCATGTAAATAAGGCTTTAGTCTACCCACTTGGGGGCGCCACTCTATCTGGTATCGTTATCTAAGAATCAGTTGGTGGGGCCCAAGTAAAATAGAAAATTTGGTTAAAACAACGCCATGTTTATTACAATTACAATGTGTACCCGCAAGCAGCCCAAAGAAACCTATGACGAGGGTCAAATAACCAGTCAAGGGAAAAACTGTTCTCCTGTTACCGATACCACATGTATGCTACTGTATTTACCGCTACATTTTTTGTTTTGTTTAAAAACTGTTCAATCGTAACTTTCCCAACATTTTGACCTACATAGAGATTTCTAACAGCGTACAAACATGGACTCCACTTCTTAACTTCAATCCCGAGGGAAGTCACGCGTAGTATTTCTTTTCTGAAAAATAGTGTATGAGCAATTAAACTCGTGATCACGGTGTGATGGCTAGTAGACGAAAACGCAAACCATCTCTTAAAAGAGTATGTGGCATCTTTGGAATTTGCTCGAGACGATTTGCTTGTCATATTCGACAGTAATTCAATATTTCGAGTGTTCATTGAAGTGGTAACTCTTTATGGCTGGATCACGATAATTTAAAAAAAATTAAAACTTATCGCCCGTAATTATCACACAAAATGAGTAGACGGTGACGGGGCAATCAGTTGATATGAATTGGCGACTAGGCCATGTGCCGCGTTAGTTGGTTTATGAGCTGCCCGATTTGACGAGAGATAGACCTGGACAGCAAGGGACGTTGCCAAGTAGTCGAAACTTTTAAACCAACGTTCAGGGTACCTGGAAAGCAAGGGCAATTTATTGTGGCCTGGTCGGCTAGGGAAAAGCGTGGAAAGTCGGATAAACAAATCTTGTGAAAATGTCGGTCAGGCCAGGGAAAATCCAGTAAAAATCAGGGGAAACTTATATTGAAATTTTAGTATAAATAATGTAAACGACCCATCTGACTCATCTTGTATTCATTTGTATAGTGCTACTGTTTTCTTCCAAATGTGAAAAGAACAATTTTGTCCCGCAAATGTTTGTTTGATAAATTCAATAGAGATAAGACTAGAGAAATAATATACAGGGTTTTGGTGTGACGATCCCTGGTTCGATTCCCGAGGGCCCGTTCTCGTTTATTTGATCCTCTGGTACTGGTGGTAATGTGCCCTCACACAGTAAGATCACTAAAAATTTAAATACACATCTATAGTTATGCTCATGATGTTCTCGGTATTCCCTCATTTGATTCAAAGCAATGACGAACTTATAATGTCGAACGCACACCAATTTAGACGGCGAGAGAAATTTATGGTAGGGTTGCGATCCAAACCAGATTTTCAGATAAGCTCGGGTTACCAGCCCACAAGAATAAATATATCAAATATCTGGCGGAGTTTCTATCTGATATGTTTATAATATTTTATGTATACACACAAGGACATTTATCATTGTACATTCTGTACGTTTACATATACGATACTATCAAGTGTCACTCTATTTGAGGATAAACCCAAATGCTAACGTTGCGCGCGCGGATTTATTTTTACCTTTGTAGGATTTTCTTTCGGTTCCCCTCTTTATTTTTTGCCAGTAGAAAGTCGTGGATAAATTTCGTTATTCGGTCAGGAAAAGCAGACATACTGTTTGGCAGTTTGGGTACTTTTTTAATTTCGACCGTTTCGTTGTCTGACTGAGACATGCGACTGTCTCGGAAGACAGGGTATGGCCGTGGGCTTCGGAGTTCTATTGTTGCATCTCCTTTGAATTCAATGTTGTCGTTTTTCCATTACAAAATCCCCTCCCATCTGTTTATTGACTCCGGTAGAAGTGACCGAAAAACTGACGCCCGTTTTACACACATTATAAGCCCGAGGGGGGTGGGGGAAGAGATACGAAATTATAATTGCTTTTTCTGCAGTCGAGAGAACAAATTACTATCAGGCGTGACAACTGACGTTTTAGGGTTAATTGTCTTTTAGCGGTTTTATATCGGACCTGTTTATTTAAAACGGGCAAGTGATCCTTTTTATCGTCCTGAATGAGTCTCTCAAAGATTACCACCAATTTAAAGGGGGCGTGGCGCTTAGCGGGTTTTATTTTGTCATTACCGATGCCTTTGATATGTTTGAAGATCTCTCACTTTCTCAAAATCTCATTCTGATCATTTTCAGACATATTTTCCAGTTAAGTTAGACATAATTCTGCCGCCAGTTTCAAGATTATATTGGCGTCTTGAGCTTCGTTGTTTTCTCTAGTTTGAAAATACAAATAATACTTAATACGTGTTCTTAGAAAATATTGAAATAGGTGTTTTTACTCTTAAGTAGTGATCAGGTAATGCTGAAAGATCACCAGGTTGCTTAAGTTAATTGTAATCTACAAGTAGGCTTTTAAAAACGAAGGGTCCCGATAAAAACGATTTAACAGAATAGTCTTAATTCAGAATAGTCAAAATTAAAATAATAATAATAATAATTCAGAATAGACGAAATTAAAATAATAATAATAATAATAATTTGTTTGACAATCGCTGGAGATTTTGTACCCCTTGTAACGCTTGCGCATTTGTGGAGGGGTACATAAATAATAGATCGAATAAATATTAGACCGAGCCGGGAATCGAACCCGGGATCGTCGAAAGACTACGGCGACCGTACGGCTTTGTCTATAATAAAAAAAAATGATTATGCAAATCGTGGATTCTAACAAGAATTATTTTTTATTATTATTATTTTGAGTGGAAAGATCCTAAGAATTGTTTTTAGTATTACAACCAGTATGCAAAAAAATGTTTCGATACAGCGATTTCAACGCGATTCGTGTTAATGTATCAATCGCCTTTACCGAACGACTGTTTAATTTACGGTGCTTAAAATAGAAGCGCTATTCTGGGCGCAATGTGAGCTGGCCATAAAAAAAATGAACTCATTAGCGCACGCCATTTGATGATGGATGTCTCCCAATTCGTTTGTTTACATTTGCGGTTGAAGTAGTTGAGGTAGATACCTCGTGCTAATAGTAGTATGACGTATTCGATTGTAGGGGAAAAAAAACGCCACGCTGCGGATGGTTACATGGCTGTGTTGGGTTGCTGGAATACTGGCGTGGGGATACATCATCATCAGAGCATATGTGTTATATCATCAAACGTGATGTCAGTGTCTGTTTTTCTAGGTCCTTTACGATGTGTATTGGCGGTTCGCTTAGCACTAGGTGGCGTTGCATCGAAAATCCATCGAACAGGTGTCGATAGTCGGCAGGTTGCAGCATTTGCAAAATATGTCATCAAAATATATATATATATTGTTATAAACTATGCCATCATTTCATCATTGTTTCTAACCCCATAATAAAGGTTGGTTAAAGTAAATACGTCCCTATTTTACAATATAAGGGGACAGTGTATCCCTCCGTAAATGATTCAAGCGTTTAGAGCACGTAACCTCCTGCAGTGCTATTTACTACAGCGGGGTAACACACCACTGTGATGTTAATTGAAAGAAGAAAAAAAGTGAACGACACAACGATGTCAAATTAAAAAGTTTACAGTGTAATTTACTGTGATTTTGGCTACTGAACCTGTGATATTTTTTTTCTCTCTCAACGTTTTAAAGAGGTGATAATATGTTTGAAAACGTGTTGCTAAATATTTAATTATATATTCAAAATACACCAAGCTCCAGTGACGATTGAAATTAAACAAAATGGATCAAAAGCAATCTGGCACTCGATTGAACCACCTTTAACGACCTTTTAAGTCCGGATAGTGCAGGGTGCGGTTAGTGTCCCGTGCTGTGAATTTTGGTCAAGTCCACAGCAGCCAATTCTTTTATTTTGTGTCATGATGGTTGTCTTATGAAATTCGCATTCGCCTTCAGGACAAAAATCATATCTTCAGCTTTGACCGCGTATGTTGTTTTAATGTTATTAAAACCAATAGAAAACACTGACCTTCGTTGGTTACTGAGCTCCGAAACACCAGGCAATGTATTATGTCCGCGAACGTGATGATGGCCCGGAGAAACCATTAGACGGGGACCAGTCCTCCAGATTCGTGGTATTCGATGACCGCAGGCGACTGCAGCGATCAAGTGAAACCCAAGAATACCTTTTCCGGTCACGCGCCGTCCACCTGACCACTGCCTCCTCCTGAGGCCACCTGTCCGCGTTGTACAAATACGTCAATAGCGATGGATTCGTTCCTTTTAAAAAGGAGCCGGTTTCATTTCCCGTTCCTCCGATGAAAAAAGGAACCTGTTCCCGTTTCAGTTCCTACCGAAACTACAAGACACCTGGCCGTTCCTATGTTCCATTTCAAAAGGAACTAGGAACTTTTTCTACGGTTTAGAATTCCACGCGGTTAAAAAATATTTATGAAGAGGTGTCTAGTTATGTAATGTTCACAATTTTTTATTACGTTTATGAGAATGTCAAATGAGCATTTGCGGAAACTGATCTTATGCCGATTGGCGGACACAGATCAAAATCTTTAGCAAGTTCTGTTTCATGCTGCAAAATTGTTTCGCTGTCTACGAACTTACACACTACGAAAAATTGTACTCGTAGAAAATGGAAAGTAATGGCAAAAGGCACCCTTTGCATTGAAAAAAAGACCCTTTCCAGTTCCTCAAAAAATGGACCGTTCCCGTTCCAGTTCCTACAGGAATAAAAGTAACCTAGGAATTCCTAAGTTGCACAAAATTGGAACCAGTTCCTCGGAACGGAACTTTTTCGTGCTGTTTCTACCCAACACTGCGTCAATACAGATTTTTTTTTTATATCACCGTAGTGGCTAGTACAATACAGGATTATTGCACCCTCGTGTCTCTATGGAGATATGTGAGGGACAGAGAAGGGACGGGAATGGGGGATTGGCAGCTGGAATAGCCAGGCTGCAGGATCCACCCCTAAGCTCTGGATTCCAAAATGGAAGCTCAGGGTGATGCCAGTACTACAGGATCGAATAAACGAAAGCCTGCGCCGGGAATCGAACCCGGGACCACCCGCTCAGTAGAATGTGA
>JAUJYS010004338.1:0-12087 GCA_033995665.1 Melogona broelemanni | reverse complement strand
ATGTAATAACTCAGCTAAAAAGTGGAATTAAGCATTATGAAACACATCATTGTTAATGTTTTTATATTCTGCAACTTAATATTTGTGTTTGATTGCGATACAAATTTGAAGAGACCTCCCCATTGTAATTTTTCTGGTGCAGTTGCCCCACTCCTCACCTTTCCTCATTTCTCTGTCCTCCTGCATCTCGTGGAGGACACTTCTCCTTTTGGACCTGTGCCTCACCATTGGCAGTTGCTACTGCCTGGGTGGTTTGAGGCCCTTCAGTTGCTGCCACAGGCCGGTGACTTCCTCAGTGTGTCACCCTCCAGAGGACTCCCAGGGTGTGCCCTGCTGGTACCCTCCACCGTGCGCCTCCTGAGGTGTGCCTATCTTCCAGCTGCAACTTTGCGGCCCCTGTGCGGCCCCTGTGTACAGTGGCTATAGTCATAGACTAGTAAGCGGGTGGTCCTGGGTTCGATTCCCGGCAGAAACAGTCATTTTAACGAGCATTCGACGAGCTGTGGTACTAGTGTCACCCCTGAGCTTCCATTAGGGAGCCCAGAGCCCATTGGTGGATCCTGCAGTCTGGCTATACCAGCTGCCAATCTCCTTCCAAGCCCTTCCCTGCCTCTCACATATCTCACTTTGGGGCACCGAACATTTTAAGGTTGACTGTATGGGTTTAGCTTATCCCCCACCATTTCCCTGGTCCTACGAGGAACAGCTGGCCACTCTTCTTCATAACTGATCATTGGGAATTTTGAGGAGGGGTTTTTCCTAGTGTTTTATCATTCTTGAAATAAAAGCAGTGCTTTGTTTCAGTAACATGTTTGCCATGTCCTTCTGCCTTCTAGCTCACTGTCCCGGACCTGAAGAAGTAGACTTCCTTCCTGAGGTCAATTGGCAGGTTGTTGGTTGCCCTGGCAACCAGCCTGTTACAGATGGTGCCGAAACCCGGGAGCCTGGACAGTGGAGTGGACTGGAGAACCTTCTGTCCCGTGACAGAAGGTTCAAGTAGGTGGTTGTAGGTTCTAATTTCCCTAGTGTTGAGGTTGGATAGGATGTGTTAGGCTTCTGATTTTCTGCCATCCTTCCTACCCTTTCATTCCCTGTGCTGCCTTGCAACCCTGTGCTACCTTCCCCTTGGGCTGCCTTTGCCCTACCTTCCCCTTGGGCTGCCTTTGCCATACCTTCCCCTGTGTGCAGCATGGTTGACCTGAGTGCTGTTTGGAGATTCTCTGTAACTGACAACTCCAAAGCCATTTAGATAGTCAAAGTACTCTGTGATACAGGGGCAATGCAGACCATAGTTTCCCTAGCTGCACACTTGCTGCATGAGAGAAAGGTGTTACCTTTGCTCAGCAGCTGTACTCTACCTGCACCAATGGAACCCCGTGGAACATGTCAGAGATGGCTGTGCTGGAATGCAGGTTCCGGATGCCTGTAGCTGTCATGCCCAGACTCAAAATAGGAGTGGTCAAGTCCATCCAGCAAGAGGGAGAAAGATCCTTGGAACTCTATGATGCTGTGAGGAACAAGCACCAACTTAAGACACACGCCCACCTCTCACATTCCTTCAGGGGAGGGAGAAAGTACATCTACACAACAATACACTCGCCATCTATCTATTGGCAATGATATTACTAGTTATATCACTAGTTGTTCGAATACAATCGGAGTCCAAAACTATTTGATAGGACTATCAATTGTTTTCAAAAACATTCGATAGTTTTGACTATTTGACATCGTGCATCACTAGCTATCACAATCGTCTTCGAAAATGTACATGCCAGACGTGTTCGAAAGATTTCAAAAAAAAATTTAGGTAATTTTTATAAATTTAGCCATGATTTAATGTTTTACTGTCGAACGTCCACAATGCGCGAATTTATTCCGTTCACACTATTGTGCAGCAGTAACAATCACAAGGAGGTTAAGCTGTTGTCACATTACTTATACCGGTACATGAAACTAAAAGTATTTACATAGTTTACTACAACGTTCGGTGCCAGTGTAGTCCGCAAGTGTGGTAACATGTAACAACACTTTTATAATAACTTCAAGCAATACTGCTTGAAGTTATTATAAAACTGTTTTGACTTAGAATATGTCTGTTTTTTCAATTCAGAATATATAAGGGTAATTTCAGAAAGGGCCTTCTGACCTTTGTTATATGCCCATTGTTAAATATACCCATTGTAATATGCCCTATGTTATACGCAGTAAGTGACGTTTCATATGTGTTGTAAATAAAAAGTTGCTGCTGCCGGGATTAGAACCCATGAAAAAGTCCACAATCGCTTACAAAGCGCACACCCTAACCATTCCGCCACAGCCGTTGGTTAAGATTTCCTCTCTTAAACTGAAGGTATAATCTTGACAATGGCACTCAAACACCCTCGGGAGGAACCGGTTAAATCTGGTTGAATCATGCATTTCGCGTTGGATTCCATTCCGTTGTGAGCATATTCCACTAGGGGCGCTACAGTCATAAAAATTCAAACTGGGGCGCGAAATGTGTTTTCGCTAACGTCAGGAAATAACACGGGTGTCTATGGGAACTAAGCATTTGGGGGAAAATTATTCTTTCATATCCTGTTTGGCACACAAGTATGAGGCCAATACACCGAAACACAGTGAAAACCGTGTTAAAATTTATCTTAAAAGATATTTTTTTTTGATAAACTGATTACTTTTTGAGCCATAGATAGTGTAATAATCACGACCGATTTTTTTTAAGTCAAAAATTAACAAGGGTTGCTATGAACAATATGCATTTGGGGAAAAATTATTATTTCAACTCATGTTTGGCATATAAGTATGAGGCAAAGACGACGAAAAATAATGGCAACAGTGCTAAATATTTTCTAAAATTATTTTTTCGATAAATTGATTACTTTTTCAGCTAAGCTTCAAGAAACATAAGGCCCTCCGACGTTTTTTGGGGTCATAGTTCTGTTTGCAAAAAAACAAACTTTACAAAATGTCAACATCACAAGGCGTCATCCTGCTAGTGCGTCATGTTCCTATGGCGTCATGTTTGCAAATGAAGAAAATGTAAGAATGAAGAAAACATGGCAAATGAAGAAAACATGGTATAAGTGGGTATTTCTTAAGTTGGTGCCTACATGGCTTGAACCAGGAGAAATGACCCCAAAATTATAAATGTCAGCGAGATATTGCCTGAAAGACCGATATTTGGAAGTAATTTGTGCAAGCATATATAACAATTTGTTTATAATTGCGGATGCCCTTGCATTGTTTAGCGCATTTCCCATTTGTTGGCGGCTTTTGCATGCAGACTTCTTAAAAAATTAAAATAAAAAAATAATTGTTATTTATGCTTGCACAAATTACTTCGAATACTAGTGTTTCACACAATATCTCGCTGACGTTTGTAACTTTGGGGTAAGTTATCCTGGTTCGAAACCAACAGTCAACTTATGCCATGTTTTCTTAATTTGCAGGCCATTCTTGGTCTTCTGCTTACACAATTGATTCAGACACGCATGACTTTCAGCGTGTCTGAATCAATTTTAGGTTACCATTTTTTAAGATTTTTTTTAAACATAGTCTAGGTGTGGCTCCACACGACCTCATGTGAAATTCCACATTTGTTCCCGAACAGTTTATTCAGAGTTTATTTTTACAACCTTGCATTTAACTTGGGTCGGGGACTTGTTTATTAACATTTCAGGTTTCTTTAAAAAATAAATTTATCTTGGTCGCTATGTCATGGTTGCGGCACAGTTCACTGTACCCCGGCCCACTTTTTTATTTTTCTTTCACGTCATCGCGTATCATGAAAGTGCGAATTCGAGGTTAACACGCGGGCAAGATTATAATTAACATAAAGGACGCCATTTGTGGTGTGCCGCAGCGTATGCCGATTTTTGTCTGGAAATATTTTTATAGCGGTAGTCATTTTTTTTACTCGGTTTTACCAGTAGTAAGGAATTGTTGCTAGCATTGGCTTTAGCTCCTTGACACAATTCCTTGTAGATCAAATGAATGTTATAGCCGTTGGTTTGGATTTAATTATCCTGATAGTAGACTTCCGTTTTGGGGCATAGAAGATTTTGCAAAGTGTTCTGTTAATATTGTATAGAGGAACTTTCTGGACTTCATCGTTCAAGCTAATTCATGTTTTGGAATGCACCAAACAATTCAAGATTTGTTGTCGAGTATAGTAATCGATTATATAAAATTTTATATTAATCGTATTGTAGTAGTCGATTATTCCAGGTTATATATATATATATAGTAATCGTATTAGTTCAGTTTTGTAGTCTATTTGCATTGAAACGAACTGACCCATGATAACATATTGTGAAGAAAATAAATAATAAATAAGTGGCACATAGAACAATATTTTATATTTTACATAAATCATTTTTATTTCTTTTTTAAAACAAAAGAGATTACATAATACCTGACTTATTCTGATAGAAAATAGTAGAATAAAGGTAACAAATTAGAACAATTTTAACGAATCTGCAACTAGTTTGAAATGAAGGCCGGAGATTTTTCGAAGTAGCTACAAACTACAATCGTTTAGATCAAAAGAGTTTGCGGATTATGAAAAAAAAAACGAAAGAAAAACGAGAAAAAAAATATTGAGAGAGAAAATAAGCCAAGTCAACAAAGATCACGGATTTACAAAAATTTTACAAATTGAACCCGCAAGCAGCCCCTTGGGATAAACAACGATCCAGCGTTGACAGACGGAAAAGTAACGAATTTTTGAAACGGCACACAAAAATTCACAAAAAAATCTTTGATTAATAGGACGACGACGAATGGCTTTTTTTTGTCACGCGATAAATTATCCGATGGTCAAATATAAAGATAGAAAATGGCACAGCAATGTTGTTGGTTTTTGTTGATGGTGGAGTGATGCCGATCAAAGCGCGTGCGCCACATACAATCGATCGATCGATATCTATAAATCGCGCTATCGATTTCGACGGTCTTTCTATTTCTCTCTTCTCACTTTTGTTGTTACTGTCTCTTCCCCTCACGTTGTTCAAGACGGGTGTAGCTTTGGGTGCGAGTGTATGGATCAGAAAGCTGGCAGGTCTGGTTTTGTCAAGCAGGGAGATGGTGGAATCCCAAATCTGTTGATTATAATTAATTGTACAATTAGAACGAGTTGCACGGATAAATTTTCAGCAATATTGGAATACAAACGGATCGGAAAAGTTCCGTTTTCCTATGAACTCCGAAGTTCCTCTTTTACTCTTGTAAAAACTGGAACGGGAACTGGTTCCTTTTTTAGGAACAGTGGAACCTTTCTGTGTAAAGAGTTTCTTTTGCTATAGCAAAAGAAACCTTTAATTTTTTACGAGTACAATTACTTAAAGTATGTTGACTCAGAATTTTTTTTACAACATCAAACAGAAGTTGTGAAGATATTAATCTATTGGAAGCGTTTTAAATGTATTGCGATTAAAGACTGGTTTGTAAACTGGTTTAAAAACCTAATATTTAATGGAAGGAACGGAAAAATTTCAGGCTTCTTTTCAAAAGAACTAGGAACGCCCAGGTTTATTTTTTTTTTGGAACGGGAACTGGCTTCTCTTTTCATGGGAGGAACGGAAATATATTTTTTTTGTTCAGAAATCCCTAAATGATGTCAATTAAAAGAGTCGCCCACCCCTGTTTTCTAATCAATCTAACGTGCAATTCAATCCTACAGCATCATACTTCAAACTCCACTTACCGCTTTCTTAGGCCTTGGCTGGTGCAGCTTCACCACCTTCCGCCTCAGTCTCAACGGGTTCAGGACCTTCAGATTCCAACGCTGGCTCAACCTCGGTCTCTGCTGTTTCCGCATCAGTAGCAGCAGCATTCGGTGCTGACACGGCTCCGGCAGTGGCAGGGGGACTTGCGGGTGCGGCGGGGGCAGCCTGACGACGGTGACGAACGGGAGCAGCGGTGGTTGCAGACAATGGCGGAATGGTTCCGGAAGCAGCATCGTCCTTCGGCTTCTCAGTGGTGGCAGACGAGCGGGTCTTGCGGGAGGCGGCGGTGGTGGAATCAGAGGAAGCAGGAGCAGTGGTGGCACTGGCATCATCCTTGGGCTTCTCAGTGGCTGCCTGACGGCGGTGCTTGGCTGAGGCGGCGGTGGTCGCATCAGAGGAAGCAGCAGCGGTGGTTGCAGTGGCATCAGCTTTGGGCTTCTCAGTTACAACTTCGCGGCGGTGTTTGCCAGCAGTGGTGGCATCAGAGGAAGTCTTGGTGGTGGTGGCGTCATCCTTAGGCTTCTCGGTGGCAGCCTGACGGCGGTGCTTGGCGGAGGCAGCAGTGGTGGCATCCGAGGAGGCAGCAGCGGTGGTGGCAGCAGCATCAACCTTAGGCTTCTCGGTCACGGCTTCGCGACGGTGTTTGCCAGCAGTGGTGATTTCAGCAGCAGCAGCAGTAGCGGTGGTAGCATCATCAGCCTTGGGTTTCTCGGTGGCGGAGGCGGTTACCTGACGGCGGTTGCGGATGGTGGCCACGGTGGTAGCATCGGAGGATACCTTGATGGTGGTGGCGTCTTCTACTTTGGGTACCTTGGGTTTCTCGGTGGCGGCCTGACGGCGGTGCTTGGCGGGGGCGGCGGTGGTGGCATCAGAGGAAGCCGCAGCGGTGGTGACATCATCAGCCTTGGGTTTCTCGGTGGCTTGACGAGCGTGGCGGGTCTCATCGCTGGCGGTGTCAGCATGGGATTTCTCCACCTCGCTGGTGCTGGCTACGGTGGTGTCGGACTTGGTGGCTGGGGTGGGAGGTGCCGGAGGCGCCGGGGTGATGAAGGGCGGTGAAACAGGGTTACAACTGACCAGACCCACCAGCAGGGCCATGCCCAGAAATACTGCTACTTTCATTTTGTTTTGAAATTCTGGTTGGGAGGAAAAGATTCAAATGGAAACGTTTAGCTTTGGGGAAAATTGAAATAAGTCAACAGTAGCTATTTTATGTACAATTATTATTTTGAAAATGATTATTATTTTGAAAATGATGGTGGTGTGAAAAATACACGCCAATACTTTGTTACTTTATTTTACTGATTTTATTTCCAACCAGTTTTTTATTTAAATAAATAAAATAAAAATTTTCCATTTTTATTTTCATTTTATTAACCAACGAAAGCTCTTCTGAGCTGTCTTCACTGGTCGAAGACGAATTTCTCTTTATAGTGAACAACGAAAGCTCGTGTAACCGACAGATTAAAAGTATCAGACTGTATTTTACTGATTTCATTTATTTTCATCAGTATTTTTCATTTTTTTATTTAAATTTTCTATTTGTGTTCAAATTATTATATTTTTATAGTTGGTCAATGAGCTATAAATGGAAATCAAAATTATGAATTCCACTTAATAGATCGCAAATGTAAATAAGGAATCTTTTGATAATTAAAAGCCAATTGTTTAATTGTAATTATCTAATGGTTAGCTGTCTATGTATTTAATGGTTAACACATTTTAATGATTGGCTAATATGTTTATCGTGCAATTTTGCGATTGCCATAATGTGTTTAATCATTAAGCCATTAAGCGCCATTAATTTAAAATGATTAAGCGCAATAACTAAAGAAACGCCATTTTGTTTTCGTGTCAAAATTTTGTTAAATTGAAAACTGTAAAATTAATAATTTGTTATTTCCTATCAGTTATGACATATTGAAGGCATTTTAAGCGCAATAACTACAGAAACGCCATTTTGTTTTCGTGTCAAAATTTTTTTAAATTGAAAACTGTCAAGTTAATAATTTGTTATTTCCCAACTGTCATGAAATTTTGAAGGAAAAGTAGAGATAACCGATGATATCTATAAAATTGTCATAAGAACTACGCAATGCGTATGAAAGCACAGACTACAAAAACGAAAGCTATAATACTAGGCGCTACGGTGAATTATAATTAAAAAATAAATAAATACGAACATTTTGAGAAAGCAAATAAATTAACAAACTAGTTAATCGAAGTGTAATAGTGAACACTCTTTATCCTTCAGTTACAGGAGTACAAAAATACACGATATTTTGGAGAAAGCATTTTTTTTTTTTTTTAATTTACCGTAGCGCTTAGTGCATTTCAGGAATACTGCACCCTTGTGTCTCAAATTTTTTTCTGTCAAATTTAAATTTGACCGAATCATTTGACTGCGATCATTTAAGCTTTCGCTAAGCATTTAAGCTTTCGTTTACGCAATAATCATTTAAGTTTTCGATCATTTAAGCTTACTATTAAAATAAATTGCACCGCCACCCATTTATTGTTGGTAACATACTGAAATATGCAAGGCGCAATGTCGAATGTCTTCTCAAAACTGTTTGCTAATAGGGAAAAGGAGATTAACGTATTATGGTTCATTCAATTTGTGCGTGGAAATAATTTGAAAAAGGATGTTGTTGCGTCTCAAGCTTTTATCGGAACTCTAGATTTCAAAATGCACCAAAATTAATAACTATAGTTTTTTGTCTAAGGATTTCTATTTTATTCCATTGCTTTTTGTATAACTTTTCATTTTAAATTTTATATAAATTTTTCAATTTAATGGTTTTATCGTTAAGGTGTTTACAAATAAGCGGTGCGGACGGTCCAGGGTTCGATTCCCGGTAGAGGCTCTCGTTTATTCGACGAGCCGCGGTACTGATGTCACACCTGAGCTGCCATAAGGGAGTCCAGAGATAGTCCACAGCATCGTATACCAACCATCATTCCCCCTCACATATCGCCATAGCAACACGAGGGGTGTTATACCGTAGACTACCGTAGATAGTGACCATTCACTATCTACGGTAGTCTACGGTGATTAAAAGATATATATTTATATCGATAACACCGAGCAATCTCTTAAAAAAAATTGAGTTCTACCAGCGAATATTAATAAGTTGAAAAGATATTAGCAGTTCTAAGATTTGGAAGAAATCGTATATTGAAATTAGGCGATATGAAATTTGATTAAGATTGAAATTTGATTTACTTTCATCTATATTGATAAAATTTATCGCGATACGAAATTTTGAATCGTTCGCCCATGATTTGTAAAAATGAACGCGTTATAAAATTTGAAATCCTCTATATTAGCTGTCTATAATCATGTGGTGTATTTATCTTTATTGAGAAAAACGTAAATAAAATCAGCGATTTTAAAGTCCAGTAAGACACTTTTAATCCGTCAGGTAGAGGAAATTTATCTTTATATTCGAAAATTACGAAAATTACATTTGACGAGAACAATTTTATATTATTTTTTAAACACGATTTTTCATTTCATTTAGAGTGTTTAGATGGTTTAAGATTTTTTATTTCATGACTTTGTCGTGTGTCGCCTAAAATAATTATTTATTCGTTATTTTGCGATGTCTTGTCAGCCTATCCTCGGATGCGCCCCGAGCAGATACAATTAATGTTAAGGCAATGATTGAGGTCGGTTTTGAAT
The DNA here is from genome assembly GCA_033995665.1 of Melogona broelemanni. Taxonomy (NCBI): domain Eukaryota; kingdom Metazoa; phylum Arthropoda; class Diplopoda; order Chordeumatida; family Chordeumatidae; genus Melogona; species Melogona broelemanni. Next base: position 2,676 of record JAUJYS010004338.1, on the reverse strand, counting down.
TTAAATTCATTTACCTTTTAATTTTTTGTTATCTAAATGTCTCTAAATATGATCAAAAATAATTGAGTCCTTAAATAAAACTCGCAGTGCTGGCAAATAAATAAGAAATATAAAACTATGTAAAAGCGCGAACTTTCAGATTAGGATTAACTCGTAGAGTCAGCGTTGCATATCGCGGAAAGAACAAAAGTATTTTTTAAAAACGTAATACTCACAGTTCTTTAAAAAGTATCCGAATGGTTCGGCTGATGCGAACCGAAACGAGAGACCGAGGGAAAGAGTAATGGAGCCGGAGAAATGAACACAAACAACCGCAGAGGATAAAGGAGAGAAGAGATAGCTCTATTTGGTTTCTGCTCAACTGAGTATGATGCCGCTTTCCATCGTTGCCCGCCGCTTATATACTGGTCGCCCCAGCATCAACCCTGACCGTGACGCGTTGACGGCCTTGTCATTGGTCGGAACTCCGAGATTCGCGCGCGCGAGTGCGTCCTTGGCGAGCGATCGGGAGAACGGTACGGAGATTGTTTGTTGTTTCGCGGTTGCCGCGTTTCCCCGCCTGGGAGCGCTGGCATCGTCACGTCGACCGACGTGTTTCGGTGGTGGAACACGTGCACAGCGCAGGATGATTTGTCTCTCGGCCAATCAACGTCGAAGTTTCGAGAAAGAAATATGTAGTGGTGAGACATATGTATGGTTGGGGGATCTCTGATGGTGGGGACAGGTGGATTTCTAGTGGTGTGGGTTGGAGAAGATACGGTAAAATAGAGGGTGGGCGAATATTGGTTTTCTCTCGTTTTCGCTTCTATATTTCTTCGCTTTCGAGTGGGGGATTCGAAGGTGAATTGTGCTGTTTCGGTGCGATCCGAAAAACAATTCGCGGTAATGTCAGGAGTCAATTGTCAGCGACAACGTGCTTTTCCTCTCAAAGAGAAGAATAATGTACATGTAGTTAGGGTTGGGCGTCGGCTACCCCTTTTACTTTTAATGATGCTGCCAATGGGCAGCATCATTAAAAGTAAAAGTAACTTCCACGACCTCTTCAACTTTTGGAAGTTTGTTAAAAACGAAAAAATGACTAATACATTTGAAATTCGATTATAAATAAATTATATTGGATTACCGTAAAAATTATTTGGTTATTCTCTACAATTCGTTTGTTTGATCCCGTGACTATTGATGACCGCGTTGTATTGAGCGACATACTACACTATTTACATTTATTACACTATAAGAATGAAAATGATGTGTGCGTGTTCGGGTGTCAGGCCCCAGCCTCTTGCCTGAATGCGGAATGCGATGGCTGCGTTAGTCCACATGGCACGATCTACAGGCGATATGCTCAAACTTAAAGTGAAAATAAGTAAATTGAAGGGAAAATAAGTAAATATAAGGAAAAATAAGTACATTTAAGGGGAAATAAGTAAATTTAAGTGAAAATAAGTAAATTTAAGGGAAAATAAGAGGGTCACACTGAATCAATTGTCTTAAAGATGGTCGATAAAATTGCACTACGTAACTACAATTACTGTACGTGAGCCCCTATATCCCGATATAGATTTTCTCCGAAACATTTTTGTAATTTGTTTTGATGATTCAGCTCATCACACTCCCGTGCGGGGGGGGGAGTTCCTCAGTGTTGGCTTTGTTCCTTTTTAAAAGTAACCGGTTCCAGTTCCCGTTCTTCCAATGAAAAAAGGAACCGGTTCTAGTTTCAGTTCCTACAAGAATTAAAATGAACCAGGACGTTCCTAGTTTCAGTTCCTACAAGAATTAAAATGAACCAGGACGTTCCTAGTTCCTTTTCAAAAGGAACCTGGATTTTTTCCGTTTCTTCAATTGAAAAATATTTATGAAAAGATGCCGAGTGGTGTATTGTTTACAACTTTTTTTGTTTGTTTGATTAGGATGACACCAAATGGACATTTGCGGGAAATGATCTAAAAGTATATATGCCGATTTGCGGACACCGATCAACATTTTTAGCAATTTCTGCTTTGGAAAATTGTACTTTGTAAAGTTGTACTCGTACGCACTGTACTTTGAAATGTACGTTTTTTCGAATGTACTTTGGAAAATTGAACTCGTAGAAAATTGAAAACTATGGCCGTTCCAGGCCCCCCCAAAAAAGTAACCAGTTCCCGTTTAAGTTCCTACGAAAATAAAAGGAGCCTAGGCGCTCCTAAGCTCTCCAAAAAATTAACCAGTTAATAGGAACGAAAATTTTCCGTTTCGTTCCTACCCAACACTGGGAACCCTCCGCTATGGCAGCGCGCCAAGCAGGGTAGCCAACGAAGAAGGAAAAAACATCGTGAACGTAACCGGTACTGAGTGATACGAATAATTGGCAAAAAACCGAGAGAACAACCGAGAGCCCACCTTATAAATTATCGAGATGACATAAAAGTCCCTTTCTCCACACAAGGTCTTCGTTTGACGCAGGTGATGCGGTAATCTTCGATAAACTACCGGCGGAATTATTAGTTTTTGGAATTATTATTTTTTAAATGAATGACTTTATAGATTTAAATGAAATACGGCGAATGTAATCAAGAACCATTCCTGATTAACGTCAAATTTTTCCAATTCGATTCAAAAATGGGAGCGGTGGCGCGTTCCTGTAATCCCGCTGCTGGGAAGCATACTAACCGATGGCTCATGAGCCTACGGTCCCGG
>JAUJYS010004337.1:0-12087 GCA_033995665.1 Melogona broelemanni | reverse complement strand
CCACTAGAAGGTCCCCGGAGGATACCATATAATAACGTCTAATGAAGACCAAATGAATTAAGGAGTGGATGACTTGAGAAAGAGGGTGGAAGGTGGGGGTGGGATATGGTGGAAGATCAAGTGTGCACGTGCTCGCTCCGCTCGACTCGTTTCTACCAATAAAAAGCAAATATTAAATTTAACAAGAGCGTTTGTTATTTGGAATGGCTCAGACATTTTTCCGCGTTCGGGGGTCCCTGGGGAACCGTTACCCCCACGCCGACCAACGATGGAACGGCATTGAAGACTGCAGAGAGCGACGGTGGAGAAGATTAGAGCTGACGCTATGCCACCGTGGCATTCTACATGGGGCTTAGCAAGCGCTTTTTTATCTTCTAAAAATAATAATATAAACTTTTTGGCCCGCGTTTTGGACTGGAGGAGAGTTGAGATCCGTACAGGGTGACACTAGCGTGTTGGCAACCTCGATAGTAGATCACGTGACTTATGGCCTACATACAGAACACAGTAAATTAAGATGGTTGAATATTGAAAAGTTGTCACCCGTTCTAAGATTTTTCCAGTCTGTAATTTTTTTGACCACGTTCACAGAATATTGCATAATTGTTAAAATGACCTGCCGTCGTTCACATATGCGTTTTAAAATAATGCTCCTTCCTTGGATGGCGTCTTACGCTAGTCGAAGAAAAACATCGAAAGATAAGGTATATGGAACACGCGAAGATAGATGTGAGATTAGTGAACTATTTTTAACTAATATAATTAATTGGGGAATGATTGTGAATAAAATATTAAGATGCTAAGATAAATATGTGTTGAACACGCGAAGACAGATGTGAGATTAATAAACTATAAATATTAACTAAAATAATCAACTTTAGTATGATTTAAAATTAAAAAAGGTTATAACATTTTAAAATATATTTTTTAAAAAATCTTTCAACGGTGCTCGTTGAAACTACTTGATCCATAATCAATACCGGATGCAGTGTCAAATCCGTTAGGTTTTATAGCGTCAAACGACGTCACGCCAAAATAGAGCGCTTCGCAAATTTAAAACTAAACACTTCCGTGTCTCCAATACTGTAATTCGATGTTTAAACGCAATTTCAGTACATTTTTCCCTACCAGTTAACACGCTAGTTTAAATTCAGACAGTTCCGTTGGAAGTCCCTCGACGTCTCAATTACTGTATCCCTTAACTTTTTAACGTTATTGCGTGCACGCTGCGAAGTTAGCTTGTCGCTAGCTGCTCACGCATCCACCCCAAGTTCCTTCGCCAAACTGAGTGCGACGTAAATGTGCGCGTACAACTCGAAATGGCGGTTCACTTGGTGATACTAACACGAAATTTGGAGAGAAAAAAAATTACTTTATCTATAATTTGCAACGAGTCTTTTGGGGGATACGAAACGGCCCAAGACGCGCCACAGTTTTCGCAATTTCGTTGTGAAATATATCGCCATCCAAATGGCTCGCATTTGCATGAATACCGCCGACCCTAGTGCAAGGCACCGGGGGCAGAGAGGGCAGAGAAGGCGGGGACCAGCTGATGACTTCAACCACTTTTTACCATGTGCGGTTGGTTGTTCATTAGGCGCGATGCAAACCAGCTATATTTATAATTTCGGAGTTGATACTTCAGGTATATGTGTCAATTTAATAAAATAAACCATTCAATTTGCTTCTTAATTTTTACAATTGAGGTTCAACTGATGCCAATTTGTAAAAAAAATTGTAGTCATTTGAACTTTAAAGATCAAAAGATAAATTATGAATTGAAACTAATATTTTTTTCTGTTAAAATACGTTTCTAATAAACCTTGTCCATGCTCACCGTATACGGGGAGAATTTCTTAATTATTATTTTCAACATTATTTCACTCATCGAAAAACAGTAAAACTCAGATTTTTTGGCCGCCTTCAAGCTTGCAAGAAAAACTCAAAAGCTTCAAAGAAAAAGGGTGACTAACGCAAAAATCCATAAGCTCTAAGAAATATATGCTATTACATCTGTATAGATTATTATCTAAGAAAACATTCGTCATGTGGTCTCAAGAAGATCGCGCTAAATGCTGACGCCTTGCACATTAGATTATGGTCCCCATCCCTGCCAACCTCCTCCACAGCTCCACTCTCCCCAACCCCCCACAATTCTACGGTTTCACGCTCTGGGCGCTGGTAAATAAAACAAAGAAAGTGGCAGCTTTCTCATCCAGGCAAAAGGGGGCAATTGAAAATCATTTGCATAAAGTTTCCACGAGGCACTCTGGCGAACGTGTTTTGCATTCGGCGGGACGTGGTGTTGGGGGTGGAGGAAAGTGGGCGACGGCGAATTCGTTTAAGCGTGAACATCACTCGATCAACAATATAACTTTTACATGTGCGAGAGAGTATATTAAACGTTCCGCGCGCTTGCACTCATGCGCAAAGCTACTAAAATTATTTATACGGTAAGTTTCTCGTTGGCGCATATCGCGATTTGTCAGGTTCCACAAATAGTTTTGGTGGTTTTTTTTTTACCGTGTCTTTAAAAATAAATAGACCACTACAGCTAGGTATATGACCATTAAAAATAAATCGAATTCGGATCGTGAGGTCATGCTAATTTAAATCGATGAATCGTTAGCCTCGTTCCGAAGATTTATTAGCGTGCGTAAAAAAGGTTATATGCAAATTTTTGATGTCAGATCTCACCAAAAATGGTAATTTCATTGCCTGTCGAAAAGAATGCCGAAGAAAAGAAATAATCGTTTCAAATTTCTGTGAGTACAACAATTGCCAAACTAGGGTTAAAGTGATCGTTTGTGATTTTTTTTTTATTAGATTCAAAATTATTGTCGAACTGGCTGTTTTTAGTGTAGCGAAAGAAAAACGGGGTACTTTGGTGAATTTGGGTTTATTGAATTAAAATTTTGTTTAGTGTAAGATTTCAGATTTGCATGGTGCGCAAAGATTTAAATAATATTTGTATTTGAAAAGTCAACAATGTGACCTTGAAACCAGCGTTAATATCGTGCGACCCCAGCCCCACCGAACGAAGGCGGTATGCAAATTATCAGAGCCGCCGGTTAGCAGACGCAATTGGTCATTCAGTGTTTGTCGTTCACAAAAAAGCTAGCATCGCGTGTTCTCGATGATATTGAATATAATTTAATTAAACTGGTTATTCGTACTTCCAGAGCGATTTAATGAAGCATCATTAGAGTGTAAAACATACGTCAAGGATAAATCGTCGTTTAAAATATCGGTGAGTAAGACATTTACGAATCTAGACTTACATTGATCGTTTGTGAAATTGGTTTGTGTGATTCATAACTATTGACTCGAGATTTGCGTAGCTAATTTGCGTAGTGAAAAGAAAAACTAGTCGCGTTGGTGAAATTGGGTTTATTGAAATATTGTTTGGCGGTAAGAGTTTTGCGATATGATGCGATATAATGATTTAAATATATGTAATTGAAAAGGCAAAAATAGTAATCTACGATAACGCAATTATCCTGAGTTTTGCTTTGTCATTCAGGATGATTGAACTTATCGAGGGTAAAAGTTTGATGTTGGTGAAATTGGTTTATTGAATTAGAATTTTGCTTGGGAGATTTGCCTTGTGTGTGAAGATTTAAATATTTGGAATTAAAAATGAACAAAATGGCCTTGAAACATGCGAAAATCTCGATGCATGCTAGAGTAGTATAGTTAGTTTTAATCTAGATGTTATCAAATCTAAACTACCCTGCTCTCAGATAAACTATCTATTTGTATTATATTGTCTGAAGCCAATACTGTTCCCTAACTGACTGTTAATGCATTTCCTTTCGTTGTTCGGAACCACCAATGACCTATCTTGCTGTGATCACATACATGAATTTATACTTGGCATTAGAATTTGCCTAGAATCTATGAAGCCGATATTGTTTTCTTACTTGACGGTAAATGTCCTCATTCCCTTCGCTGCTCGAAACCACCAAATTTCGACTTTGACGCCACACGGTGCCATTTCCTACTTCCGCCCCATCATTCATAGCAAATATTGCTTTTTTTTACTAGACTCCCTCCTCCCACCAAAACCCCGCGAAGATCGTCCCCCCTCCCCCACTATCGTATGGAAGAGCGCGTGGCACCCCGCAAGCCCGCGGTTCGGATGCTGGGGATGTCAACGAGGCGAACGGTTGCGCTAAATCAATAGTCGCGCGGGGGCCTGTGTCGCGTAATGAAGCTGGGGATGCCCTCGGGCAGGTGACACTGCGGTGGAAGTTTTCTTTCGCGCGTTTTCGAGTTCTTCTTTCGCGCACGCCTCCTCTTCCTCCTCTTGGGTTGACGGGACTCGAGGGAGCGTCGAGGCGCATGAATTAACTTTTTTTGACGAGTCCCCGACTTCTGTACTTACCTCGTTTCGGAAAGGATGCGCCCTGGGCATTTGCTAAAAAAAATAGAATTGCAATCTCAATTTATTCTTGTCTTGCTTACATTTATTATTCACACAAATGTTTTGATTTAAGTAATTTTTTTTATTTCCTGCATCTAAGTTTCGTCAAATGCGGTTGGTTATCTTATATTCTGATAATTTTTTATGACAAACAATTTTATGATAAATGTAATAAAAGTACCGTATATTTTCCAAATTAAATGTATAATTTTGTAATCTATATGTCACGCAGTTCTCAAGACCGTATGTCAAATTTAGATAAGGTTTCTATTAATTGCATTTTTATCTTCCTTTCTGCTGACTTTGATGCCTAAGAAAATCTGCTCAGGCAGTTAACTATTTTTTCTGGTAGATTAGCACCAATGTCTATTGAATATGTAACCGGCATTTGAAATTAACTTTCGCAATTTAAGCGAATTGTTGCTTTTGGCAAACTTCAAAATTTTGCGATTTCGATAATGTTTGATAATGTTGATATTTGATAACGTCCACCTTTAGCGATGTTACATGACATGGTACATTTGTAAGATCCTATTTTTTCTTGAAGCATTTACAGCCAGCAAAAAGGAATCTGTCGGGTGACTACGCGTGGCAAGAAATGAGAAAAATAGAAATCAATTATTCTGGTCCGCCCGCAACAGTGGTCTTCGGCATCCCGTTCATGTTTTCTCATTTGTAGACTATCTCTGTTCCATTTATTGTCTTCCGCTCTGTCGTCCCCACGGAATGCGCGCCATCTCGCGTCCGAACGGTGCGTTGCTATTGGTGACCCGCAGTGGCCACGTGGAATGTCGAAACTTTCCACCACTCTTCCTTCTCCTCCCCCGATGTCGCATCTCCGCCTAGACAGCAGGCACGATCGGAGATAAAATAATTTCCTGTATTCGTTGGAGACGTTGAGATGCACAATTACATCAGGCGGGGCGCCATTGGCGGTCCTCAATCTGTAGATTTATCCCTCAAAGGATTTTTTCTGAGATTGCAGTTATAAAAACAAAATCTGAACCAACTATAATATTAGCTAACATCAACATAATTTGATCCTATGTTCTTACATCGAGGGCAATGCGATGAAATGAACGTGTAGTGATTTCTTATATATATTCGCGCTAGGAGAAAATTAAATGTGTTTCTCCGAAATCATTTATTTTTATAAGAACAGGTGTTGGGCTCAACAAATTGTGGTCATTTGTGGATAGCCATCTCGCGCTGACGGCTTATAAACATGGTAAAGCTAAAATAGCCGGCGGCTTGCAATTGAATTTGAATTTCAAACGCTTGACAATCCATATAGAACTTCCGGATACGGTTTGCTGACGTTCGGAAATTGATTAGTGCTTTGAATTTGGGTAGTTTGCTTTATTGTGGTATATTGCGTCTTTAATTTTTCTATTAAGATTCACAATTTAGCAATTAGGTTTTGGCATTGTCTACTGTTTTGGCACATGCTTGCTATCAGATGTGTCTATGTAATTGGAAAAATATATTTTAGATTGTTCAGTTATACGTACCTGCAATCGTTTGTCTTAATTATTTCAGCTTCTTTCTTGTGCTCCTCCTATACTATTCGTCAGCCACATCCGTGTATCAGTGGTCTAAGCCAATTCCATCTACATCGGCATTGTCTAAGCGCAGACCAGCGAGCGCAGGTATTCATTGTAAAAGCCATCATTTTTGCGAGATTATGCTCGAAATATATGTGCCTTCCGATAAGCAAAATGCAAGCTTTCAATTTTTTCGCTTTTCACATTGAGAAAACAATGTAGATTTTTGAAATTGCCGACGCATCGTTTATATTGCGTCGGCAATTCAGTTCACTAGAAATGTTGGCGTTGTTCCAGTTGCTGAAACTCTGGGCTATATGATATCAGTTCTGTCTTGAAATGATACTCGTTCGTTGTGACGTTAGATTTGCTGGTGTAGACCAGTTTCGTTGGACCAGTTTTACTGTGGTTCTTGAATGGTGTAAATAAATAATTTAAAAAGTAATAATTTGCGAAGAGCGCATGCAGTTACGCCTTTTAGGATTAATTAAGACATTATGAATGCCTGTTGTGTACGGCAGTTAAATATAAAAATTCCTGCTTGCCTTACATTGTTTTGATCCATTGAGTCGTTACCGCCTCTTGGTGACGTCGTGGACAAGTGTTTCAATTGATTTCCCTACAATAGCCCAATGCAAATTTTAATTAATTTAGTTTATTTTGTTATTCTTTCCGCCATTGCTCTTGCGATTTTTGTGTTCTAATGCGACCTAATAAGATTAATTAGCTGCAATTTGCAATTACTATAATTTTAAATATTAACTAACCAGAGTGGAATGATACTCACATAGGGGGTGGTTGCCTTTAATTAAGCATTGTTTTAAAAAAATGCCCACAAGTTTTCAAGCACATATACACATTATTCATACATTGATTTAGTCTTTCACGAATCTGAACACTTTACAAGCAATAAGTCACAACAGCATAAACTTAAACGTCATTTAATTTTTATCAATATTATTTTTTTATATTTCCGCTGTAATAATAGTGATTTGATACAGCCACATTTTTTTTAATCTCCGGCCAATACGTTATAATCAAACTTGCAATGTATACATATCAGACACTTACATGTATAACGTACAAAAATTGGCAACTCAAGCGTGGTATATTGCCAAAGAGGTGCAAGGCTAGATTACAGATGGGGGAATAACTTATGCAATCCGGAGACCGCGGCCAAAATGGCGCAGTCTCCCATTCAATGACGTGCATTACCACGTAGGTCACATTTTGGAAAGCAATCAATGCAACAATATGTTGGTCAGATATTATTGAAGCGCCAGTTGCATAAAACTGAATATTTTCTTGGATGTTTTCAAGATATTAAGTATCCATAGTCAGCAAGCACCCCTTACATTGGCGGATCCAAAATTTAGAGCTGATAAGTTCTCGCATCAACTCATTTATAGCTCCTACATTTCTTTGGGAACAACAAAGAAGGACGGGTGAGAAATAATAATATTAATAATAATAAAATACGGCTTATACGAAAAAATAAAAATAAATGTACAACCATAACATATAAACCGAGCGACCTTTTTATCACACTGACGCGCGTCTCAGCAACACGGGATGTGTAACACGTGACACAAAACGACGAGACTTGATTGGTTGGTTGCCTATAACACGTAATAGCTATGACATACCGACGCTTGTAGCACACATATATATATATTCTTCTAATATATATTTTTATAATACACATGTAGTTTGACGACAATATTTATTGCTGCAATGTCCGCTAGTCAAAAAAAGTTTGTTGTGTAGCAGTAAGTAAGTAGATAGGAACTTGAAACGAAGAACGTTTGGCGAATATTTATATATATATAGAAATGATGACACGATTTTCCAATATGACTAAGTGGTGATCGGGTGACGATGGAAGATGACTTGGTTGACGATGAACAAGATGGCGGCGATATGATATGACGATTACTATTTAATATGCAGACTGGTGTATTACGGTCGCTGATACAGTATATATAATATCTGCACTGAAAATCAGAGACGACAAATTAATTTGTAGCATTTTAAAATACGTTTTTAAAACAATAAAATTTACAGCTTTATTTTACCTGCGCACCCCAATTTTATATAAAATTAATTTATGAATGTTTTGTTTGGATTTTTCGAAATAAAAAATGTATATTTAAAAACAATTATTAATAATTAGTACAGTGTCTACGGATTGTTTAATTATATTTATCACTTATTTGTGATGGCAAGTAAAGCTCCTTGGAAAAACAAAACTAATGAATTTATGAAAAGAAAAAAAAAAAATAAGGAAAGATTTTGATATTCTGTTCGTAATTACTAGAAATCAACAAAATACGGATCAAACGTCTTTAAAAAATGCTACAAATCTTTTCGATGTCGCGATTTTGAAGTGTATACACGTACGACAGCGATTTTTTGTGACGTTGACACACGACAAAAAGATATAGGGCGTAGTACGGCGAAGTATAGAATAGACGTTGACTCGATTAATATGGCGTTAAAAATGCAGTCGCATTTATTTTTGTATGCGAAGTGTGTTATCTTGTATTTAGTGAAGGTCGTAGCCTTTACGTGGCGTTGTGTGCCGTTCACTCCACTCATGATATCACTTTGTATCGCCTTTCTGCAGATTCCATTTGATTTCTTTACTTTTAGCAATCTTAACGTGTATTAGGTGGTGCATCCAAAAAGCATAATGACAATTGAAGTAATTGTTTTAATTAAAAATAATTAATCTTACCGTAAGCAAATGTTTAGCTAATTAAATTAATAAAATATGTTCATGCTACTTAATTTGAATGGTGCTAAGTACTCTGTCGATAAAATTTAACTGGTTTTTTGCTGTTCTTACAAATTCATAATTTTTTTTTGAAACTCAAACTTTAAAAATTAAATGTGAACGCTAACAGTATAAAGCTTGATGCACTACCAGTAATCACACAGCATAGGTCATATAAAATGCTTTTGGTTACGGGATAAGCACAACCAAGAAATTAAAAAAGAAAACTTGTCTTGCCTTTTGAAATAAGTTATTGTTTCGGATTTTTATGGGATCCGGGAGAGATATTAAAATATAGTGGATGTAGTTTTGCGAAAGCGAGTCATTTTTGGCAAAATATGTTTTCCCAGCGTTGACGTTGACAATTGTTATACTGGTAAAATAGAAATTAGGCGTGGTTGGCACCCAGATATAATATTGTATTTAATTTTTGAAAGCATTTTCGTAGTTTCAGAGTGCAAACAATATTAAATTTTCGCATATCCTTGTATATTTCTCAGCTGAACACGTATCAAAATATAAATACCGCTCACAATCTCGAAACTTCTGCCGATAACTTGCCAAATCTCCTTTTGAATGTCGCCTTTTGAATGGGTCGCTGAAACAGATTGTTAATTTTAAGTTTTCAAATTGTGGCTGCTATTTTAAATGAATTACGTCTGAACTTGTCAAAAATAATTGCAGCCCAAACCGTACTCGTTCGAATGACTCGCTATTGCAAAAACGCGGAGACACTACTCAATAATTAATTGTTGGCACAACAGTTAGGGGGGTTATAACTGGGATCGGTTGTGGATCAAGAGTCCATCATATGACGTCACTTCCACCGCCGCCGTCACCGCCGCCTTCCGGGGAGGTGTTTGTGTGTATGTGGGAGGGGGCGTTGTTCACTCACACTTGCCGTAGCGGTACCGCCGCTGGAATCTTTTCATGCGCCTGTCCCACTCGTCCTTCCACTCGATGACCAGCGAGCGCTTGTTGGCCCGCAGGCCCGTGTGCTTGCGCGAGTGCCACTCGTTTCCCAGCACCAGGTATCGCTTGTTGACGCGGATCTTAGGACACTTGCAGAGCAGGTGCGTCTGGCGCACCCACAGGTACTGGTCGCCGCGCCGCAACTTGGAAGTCTTGCTGCTCTTGTAGACGGTCACCACGTTGACGGTGAAGCGGATCCACTTGTCCACCACTTCACGGGACAGTACGTGCACTTGCAGGGCTGTAGGGGCAATCCCATAAGAGCACGGGACATAGAATGAGGGGAAAATAATAACAAAAATAATTAGAAAATTGCAAGTCGTGGCTTTTGTTAGAGCGAGCCGAAAAAAACGCCACCTCTACAGCACATTTGAAATTATTGAGCACATTTAAAATGGAGAGGGAAGGGGAAGGGGGAGGAAAGTGGTAAACCATCGAAGTGTGCTTAAGTTGTCCGTAAGTACAGATCAAATTGCCGAAAGCCAAGCGCACCCTCTACATTTACCGATGTATATTAATACTAGTTTAACGAATTGTTATTTTTATCCAGAAAACCTAATTTTTTTCATAATATATTGTGAAATATTAGTTATGTTATATATAAATTAATATTTCTCAATATTTCGTAGCACCGATGAAAATTATGAAAGATTTATCAATTCTGAACTCTGAAATTATTTGAAGCTTTACGAATAGTAAGACATTTTAAAAACTCTGTTTTGGGAACTTGGAAGCCCAATTGGTGAAAAAGTTGCACTGTTTGAATGGGGTAAATGAAATAACACGCTGTTTATTTGGCGATGTACTTCTGAGTGTAAATTGCAGAATATTATGCGATTTACTAACATAAATGTTTTGCCCACAGAATACCGCTAGATAGCGAAGTTTGAAATTAGGACTGACGTGCCAACTTGTGAAATACGAGTATATACACGTAGTTATAAGCGGGATAAGCTATACGGAATTCATATCCCCTTCCCCCTACTTTTACGATTTATTTTTTGTAACTTTTTCTATATCTGGCATTCCAGACACTTTTAGATTTGTAGACGCCGTCCCCATCCCCGACGCAATTAAATAATCCGCAATAAACGCGAAACAGATTACGCAGTTAATATCCTACAAATAAAGTCCGAATTATCCGAATGCCCGAGAAATACCTTCCAAGGTTTCAGACGCTATCATTTTATGATACTACCACGCAGTTGACATGGAAACAACGTTTAATCGCTTGTTGTCATGCTGGCTAAAAGTACAGATTTTATTAGCGGTCTTGGGGCTGCCGACAACTTTTGTAAATAAGTCATACTTTTTTTCTTGTAATACCAGCTGTAAAAATATCGTACCACCCGGATTACAAAAAGGTTTAATAGTTTGTGTCATTGTGTTTTCTGTACGTCAACAGAATTTCTAAAATAATTAGTTTCTCGTTCCATTTTTCTACTCGGTATTTTTTTTCAAACTGTTTGTATTTTCTTCACTCAGACTAGTCAACAAGTTCATGAAAGTAAAATGAAAAATATCGAAATTGTTTATAATAATTAGAGAAAAAAATAACTCGCTATATTTCATTTTACTTGTTGCACTGATACTTAAAAAAAAAAAATGCTTGCTAGTTGGCGCTCAAGGCAAGTGACGCTTGTCCCTCATAACTTGTATACAGAGTGCACGAAAAAAAAAGAAACCAAATTTATCTATTTGGATTTCTGGTTTCTGTCTATACGCGTTTATTTTCGTACGCGACGCTCTCAACATCTTGAGAATAAATAACCGCAGCGCAAGTGTTGTTCATCATCAGTTCGGTCTGCCATATCTGCCACATTGGAACGTTAGGTTTAGTCTATATCCTTCGAATAAAATGTAGTAATTTCTATATGAGGCATTTAGTGCTTATCAATAATAGAATATGATGTACATGAAGTGCTCTATCCAATAATAAAATAAAATTTATGCAGGGTATCCAGCAATAGATACGCCATCCAGTTATAGATATCATGATATGAATTGAAGAAAGATTAAAATTAAGAATTTAAGGAAGAAGATTAGATTACGTTATTGGTGATAAAAGGTGGTCATATTATCTAGGCCAAGACACAATAAAGCGTGTCGGTCCAAATTAGCTCTACTTAAAACCAAGCTAATTTATACAAAATGTTTATGGATAAGATAGTGTAAAATAATTGGAAGAGTAAAAAATTAATGTTCACCCATAACCTCTCGAGAGAACAATTAATCATTACCGCGGCAGGAGCAAATTAATTGTAATCTTTCATCAACCAAATTAAAGATGTTAAAAAAAATGTAAAAGGCTTCTGCAGACTCTGGGGGTTGGTTCGTCTTCTTCTTTTTTTTTTTTTTTTTTTTTTTTT
>JAUJYS010004336.1:0-12088 GCA_033995665.1 Melogona broelemanni | reverse complement strand
AATATTTTTTATAAATAATTAATAGTGGGTTAGGACGTCTATGAATCAAAACGAGAGGGACGAGGTCCAGTACAGCACAGGGAAAGAGACGAACAGTGTGTGAGAACAGTGAGTTTTGTCAAAACTCTGTTCGACTCTTTCCCGGCGCTGTACCGGACCTTGTCCCAATATTTTTGATACGAACAGATATTAATAAATCAAACATGATGAAAAAAATGTTACAAATTTAATAATATGAAAATGTCAGCAAATGTTCAAAATGGAACTTGCTAAAGTTCAAAATGGAACTTGCCAAAGTTCAAAATAACTTATGTAACTGATTCTCATATCGGAAAACGAATAGGGTAAACCTTTGCATTTTCCCTGATCCAATGAATGCTTATCGTACACAAGCTAATCCTATCTCTACAACGGTATCTTTTTATTTTATTAAGTTTATTTGCTTTAGTTCAGTCGATACGTGCACTGTGCATGCATAGCCAATAAAATAACGGCTCACACCTCTATACTGGTATCAACCACTTAAACAGAAATATAGAGAAGCAAGTCTATTTTAAAAGCAGTTGTCTATTTTTAAACAGCATGGCTTGGTTGTCGATGTGCAGATGGCCGACAAAATCCGATTTTTTTTTAAACCATTTGATCGATCTATTGAGACCCACCCGCATTAATATCTTTGAAATAAAAATACATAGATCACTCAAGGCATTGGATAATTCACCGGAATGCTGCGCATATGTACTAAAAAAGATATGGGTAATTCCTTTGGAAACTCTGAATGCCTCCCAACATGTATCTGCGCCCAATTTGACAGAGTGCGTGTCTGGCTGCTAAATAATTCAGCGCTTCTAAAGTGTATTGAACAAATCGACTCAACTTGCGAGCGCCTGGTGCCTATCGATCATAGGTTGCACGATCAAGCGTAGTTCTACAGTTACCAGTATCCACAATCCGTTAATCACGCACCTGTATTTCCGCAATCCGTATAATTTATTCCGTCAATTGTTTACCTATTGTTTGGAAACAATTAAGACAGCCTCCTGAGACCAAATTTCAAAAGTAAGGTCTACTTGGAAACCTAATGCGATAGTTTTTTTTTTTGTTTTTTTTTAATTCACAGTAGCGCCAAGTGCACTGCAGGATTACTGCACCCTCGTGTCTCTTTGGAGATATGTGAGGGGCAGGAAAGGGAAGGGAAGAGGAATGCAGCTGGAATAGCCAGACTACAGGATCCACCCCTAAGCTCTGGACTCCCTAATGGAAGCTGAGGGGTGACATATGCCAGGTGGCACTTCAAAATGGCAAAAATGGTGCGGTCAGATAGGAAAGTGACTACATTGTTGGAATTCAAAGATAGCCTTCGACCTCCAATCTACTAAATAATTTTGAAATGGCTGATGTCGATAGTTATTCGAGACTGTATTCGAGACAGAATCACAATTAATCACGAGTTGCGTATACATGTAATCGCCAAATTGAAACGATGTAGACGAACGAGATTGCAACAAAACGAAAAATTACAAAATCCGTAATTATTTTACATTTGACATGTTTTTAACAATTTGCAAACTCGTTTGTTTACATTGTCCCGGTTAGGCGATTTACGATTTGCAGTTCCGAAGGAGAAGACGAACAGAGTCTGGCGAACTCTCTTTTATAAAATAACATTTCTGATAATTTTTAAATGAGACATCAACGAGCAATCGTCGCATTTCGCATAGTCTCTACACGTGAGATGCTCTATTGTCCGTTGATTTAATTTGTTATTGATTTGATATTGATTTGATTTGTTATTGTCCGCTAAAGTCCGTTTGGAGCTCTTCGGGATTGCACCGGAATTTATTTCATTTTTGTTTTGATTCCACAATGTGGTTTCGGTAGTTATTTTTAGCAACCCTCTATTTTACAATATAATGGCAAGATAAATTGGAAGAATTGGAGTTACAGCTAGGATACACCGTATGCATTTAAAGAAAGCCTTCGACTAATGCATGTATCAAAGAGGTGTCAAAGAGCTTTTAAATATTTTCAGACTTGGCGAAATTAGCTTTGTCCGCCTGATATACCCTTGGCTGCAATGGAAATGGCTGTTCAGGCTTCTGCCCATCGGCAGACGATATGCTAAACACCTTGAAATCCTACACTCCTTCACCAAACAGGTAAGCTTATATAAGGATCGCATACAGCTTCTGTGCAGTAGTCCTTTAGTACACTAGGCACTACTGTGATTTATAAAAATAAAAAATTCAAGAAACGTTGTTCTTGTTTTTATGAAAAATGAACTCAGTATGCCGCGGTAAATTAAAGGCAAATGTTAAATAATATTTCTATTTTCCCCTCACTGACTGCAAACACTGCAACACTATCGAATAATTCGTGTCTCCCACAACCATCGTCCTGTTCACCAAACACATACTAAAAATTGTATGAAAAACTTAAATTAAAAGTTAAAGTTAATTTTTTTGTCAAATAACGGCTAACATGCCAGATGAAAACATGGTTTCTCCTAGAAGTAAAACACTTGAATTTATAAGGATACATTTTCGGACGTGGAGCTACGTCTTTGTTTTAAATTCATAATTTCTTAGGACAATCAATAAGTAAAGTTATTCATTAAAAAAAAACTAGGCACTACAGCTATCATTCCTTGTTAGAAAACGTATTTTTGTGCACATGAGTCAGACAAGTTTGACTTTTATGTTTATGTTTATGTATGGTGCGCGCTGATTGAACATACATGTCACTAAAAGTGTGTTTCAGAGGCCCTCTACAACAAGATTTCAGGTTTGAACCGCGATGATATTTCTGTCTAGCAATATAGCTAGCTCTCCTGCTAGCTCTCGCGCAACTAAGCATGCTCTTCGTATGCACATAACGGTAGCGCTCCGAGTCGCGCTCTAGCACAATTGTTTTTGTCGCTCTAGCGAGAGCTGAGAGCAATAAAAGGATCACCCGCAGGGCACAGAAAAGAAGTACTGGGGTAGAACTCTATCCCGTGCATGTGATCCAAGTTTTTAAAATGTCAGCTAGAGTTTCTCTCTGAGCCTCTCTAGTCGCCTCTTTTAGAGAAAATAATGTCTGTGGTATGAAGGGACTCTACAAATTGCCTGCGAGCGTGATGTCATATTTTTGCTAGAGCTACTCTCATGTTAGAACGCGGCATTACAACTCTTATGCCGCAAACAATACGGCCTTGTCCCCCGAATACTTTTTTTTCGTTTCATGCAACACAGGTGATTGCCGGCAGGAGGTTGCTGCTTGAGAATAAGACACCGACATCGGATAACAACGCCGCCTATGGTCAAAAACGGCGGGTCGCATTCTTGGACTTGCTACTAGAGGGCGCTACCGTTAACAAATTGTCCGATGCGGACATACAGGAGGAGGTGGACACCTTCATGTTTGGTGGCCACGACACCACCAGCTCAGGCATCACCATGATTTGTTACCTGCTGGGATGCCATCCTGAAATTCAGGTACCTGTAATTATTTATTTTTAATTTATTTTTAATAATTTGAATTATTAGTAAATATTTTTTACATTTATTATTTATTAACTGTACGACCCGTCTGGCCCAGTTGGTATTGCGACCGACTGTGGTGCGGGCAATCCCTGGTTCAATTCCCGACGCAGGCTCTCGTTTTTTCGATCCTGGGGTACATTTTCACCAGTATCCCTCACATATTGACACAGCAACACGAGGGGTACAGAATTTTGGCTCACGATGTATACCTCTTCCTTCGAATGCAGACACGAGTCCAGAATGAGATAGATTCCATCCTGGGCGAAGACCACGATCGGCCGCTAACCAACGACGATCTGTCCGCCATGCCCTACATGGACAGCTGCATCAAGGAAGCCTTCCGCATTTACCCACCCGTTGTCACCTTTAGCCGTAAGCTCAAGCAACCCTTGGAAATTGACGGAGTGACCGTGCCCGCAAACACTGACGTCATTGTCGTACCCTACTTGCTGCATCGCGACCCGGCCATTTTCCCCGACCCGGAACGCTTCGACCCGGACCGATTCAGCCCGGAGAACTGCGTTGGTCGCCACCCCTACGCTTACATCCCCTTCTCGGCTGGACCGCGAAACTGCATCGGACAGAAGTTCGCCATGATGGAGGTCAAGGTGGTCATCTGCCACCTGTTCCGACACTTCAGGGTGATCCCCATGCAGCCGGACCGCACCCGGATGAAGTTCTATAGCGAGTTCGTAATGCGGCCGGTAGGTGGACTGCCGGTCCGTCTGGAACGGCGCCGCAAATGATTTTCGAAGTGTCGGAATAACATCGTTGGCGCCGAACTATATTTTACGGCACAGAAATATATTTTTGAAATCCATTTCACAACCCAATCATTATTACATAGATGAATATATTCAGTATGTACAATAGAATAGGGAATAAGGAGGAGGCAGCTGTCATTCCCCCTCTCTTCCCTTCCCTGCCCCTCACATCGCCATAGCGACACGAGGGGTAAAAACCTGTAGTGATTATTAATGTACCTGTAGTAGTTATTAAAAAATTATTATCGAAGAACCGGAAAAAAAAAGAAAAAAATTCTTGGTTCATTTTCAATTTATTAGGTTTAGAAGGAACTGACACCAGAACGAGTTCCATTTTTCTTTGGAGGAACAGAACATCCCTCTTCCCTTCTCTTCCCTGCCTCTCACATATCTCCAAAGAGACACGAGGGTGCAGTATTCCTACGGTGAATTAAAAAAAATAAAAATAAACAGGAACGGGGCCATCTTTAAAAGGAACAAACCCAACACTGCTGACCTCCGCCATAGGTCCCTTCGGGACTGCTTGCACATTGCAATTGGCCAATTGCAACATAACCTAGACGATGTGGGTTATCGACCTGGGCCAAAAAAAAAAACTGAACGTAAAACAACCGCACGCCGAAATCACCCATTCAAGATTATGACTAAAGATTACGATGGCTGAAGATGACCAGTGCTTGTTGCCGAGTTGTGTTGTCGTTCACTTGACCAAGGTTGGAACAGGTTTTCCTCTGTCTGTCACTCATCCCTCATCAACAAAATATTGCAAGGGCAAATCTGAAAACGCACGCAACGCTACAGTGCGACGCACAAATGCTTTAGCAATTTGTTCCCCCAAACATTTACTTGTTTGGCTGTCCATTTCTGAATAACCAAACAAATACCCATGTTTATCCTTTTGTTTACAACGTTTACCTCGTTATCTACCTATCCTTATTCAATATACCGTGCAGTTGTTGGCATCCTTTTTACGTTACTTTTTAAAAGGATAAATCACGTTCCGCCTAAGAAAGATGAAACCTATTCCAGTTCCAGGTCAATTACTACCAATATTTTCTTTCCTCTTCTTACGATTAAAATAACCTGAAGTCTCATCTTACGATAGAAAAGTTTACACGAATTGAAGCACTGTAATCTAATTTTTCGACAACGTAAGGAATGTAGTTACCACAATGTTATTAATTTCATACGTTTGAAGATATGCAGAAATAAAGTTCAGACTGGGTTTGACGTGTAGCTCACTGGTGTTATATGGCTGCACATAATTTTGTGACTGGAATAAATCACGCGTTGTGGACGTTCGGTGAGTTTTAAATGGTGACAAAACTTTATTTTTTTATCGTATTTTTATTTTTTATTGTACCCTTCGTGTCGCTGTGGCAATGGTTAATTCACGTAGTGGCAAATTAATTATTTTACACACATTTTTTCTCGGCGAAATTTTCGAGTTATACGAAACAACACTGTTCGACAACGTAAGGAAAATGTGTTCCGGGAATATTCCGAAAAAACAAGCGAACATTGTCTGGGCAAAACTTTAGTAGTTAGTTATAATTAATTAATATCTGCGATATCATCTTATTTTCCACACTTGTTTGATCTTTCATCCTAAACGTCGTCACTAATATTTTATTATATATCAATATTTTCGACAGTGATTTTACACAGCTCAATTTCCCTCCACACCTATGTATTTCTGTCATAATAATTATTATTAATATTATTACCAAGGCTATAATTATTATTATAAGCGACGAGTATTTGTTTATTTTCCCCCAAAAAGAAACTTTGAGTTAAAGTCCCAAAGAACAAAACGTTCCTACCTAAAAAGAAGAACCATAGTTCCAACTCTCATTTCAGGATAGCGTTTGAAATCTCTAAGGCCCAATATGCCACAATTGAAATATCATGAGCACGCGCAATCAAAAATAAATACGACAAGTGTATTATGCGACCTTGAATTTTTATTCACAGAAGCGGCGACGCGTTACAATTACAGTATTTCTGCCTTTTCATATTGCTATAAGATATCTCAGTTATATTTTAAATGCCGTTTATAAACAGACAAGTTCAGGCTAAGTAAATTATCTCCTTGTCTCATTCTACACCAGTTTATATCAAACGGCAGTGTTGGGTAGGAACGGAACGGAAAGTTTCCGTTCCTAGGAACTGGTTCCTTTTTTGAGGAACGGAGGAACGCCTAGGTTTCTTTTTATTTTTGAAGAACGGGAACTGGTTCCGCTTCCGTTGGGGAATCCAGAGCTTAGGGGTGAATTCCCGGCAGCCTGGCTATTCCAGCTGCCATTCCCCTTCCCATCCCTGTCCCTCACATATCTCCATAGAGACACGAGGGTACAGTAATCATGTAGTGCACTAGGTACTACGGTGATATATATTTAGGCTATTGCATCCCAACGGCTCCTATCATCAATATATTTAAAATGATATATATATTAATTTTGTACATTGCACTGGCGTATACGGTGTCTAATTACAAATTTCGAGAATAGCTGTTTAAAGACTAATGCGCAACGCACAAATATACAAGTGCGCATTGCAACTTTTATCATAGATTATTCTAAAAACAAAATAGTACATCTACCACGGATGACTATAAACAAAGTCGATATACCTCGGGCAAAAATGGGGGGAAATAGATAAAATGAGTGAATTTCAGAACAAAGCTGAGGGCAAAGACCACATAGTTCACTATACTCAAAAATAAAAAGCACATAGATGAATAAAAAGAAAGGAATTAGAAGCCGGGTGGTAACAAACTAAAAATTGAGTGTATCCTTGACCATGAGGATGAGAAACGGCAACACTTAACGATGTATAAAAAAAATATGGAAAAATAGGTAAATAACACTATTATCAATTAGATTAGATCGAGAAGTCGAATAATACTATTAACTCTGTCACTTAAATAATATTATTCGACTTCTCATAATAGTTTCTCATAATATTTAATAGTGTTATTTCCCTATTTTTCCATATTTTTTATACATCGTTAAATGTTGCCGTTTCTCATCCTCGTGGTCAAGGATACACTTAATTTTTAGCATATAGGTGAACCTTTCACGAGATATGATTGTGTCGTTTTGAATTGAACTGACCCTTTCATCAAAGCTTAGGCGATTGGAAACGTACCCCTCAACGACGCATTTGAAATTCTTGAGCACATTTGAGAGGGGGCGTTGTTAACCGTTCTATATATATATGTGTTTTCACACATATATCCAAAAATTTAAGGAATGCCCCTACTCGAGCAAGTCAATGCCTGAACACCCATCGTTCAAGTACGCTTGAGTAGATCGGATGTTTCGCCTGGGGTATTAACCTTTACACGTCCGCGCGTCGTTGCGTGTACACCTTCGCCCGAATCAGACCCACTCCGCCAGACTCAGTTCTAGATAACATGCTGGTCGAGTTGGTCGCTCAATGGCTGCCGAGCGCCCTGCTGGGTGCCGGACTATTCTACCTGTTGCTCAAGCTCCGTTCCTTGCTGGATTATTGCCGGATCGTTAACCGAATTCCCGGACGGAAATGTCGGTACGGGCTGGGAAACACCTTGGATATCTTGATCCCGCGCGAAGGTCAGTTATAAATGGAAATTAAGGGCGCTGCCAAACTAATTCGTCTTAAAACCCCCTCTCCTACCCGCCAGGGAGCCGACCTGGTTATTAGACCTAGCTAGTGTTGGGTTCGTTCCTTTTAAAATGAAGCCGGTTCCGTTCCCTTTCCTCCGATGAAAAAAGAAACCAGTTCCCGTTCCTCAAAAATAAAAAGGAACCTAGGCGTTCCTCCGTTCCTCAAAAAAGGAACCAGTTCCTAGGATCGGGAACTTTCCGTTCCGTTCCTACCCAACACTGCAAGGAACTTACCTTGTAATTTCTATAGGAACCGTTACTAAAGAATTAAAAAAAAAATAAAGGAAGTTAACAAAAGAAAAGTAGGTAAGAAAGATCTGTTCCTATATAAAGTACAATGAACCTGGCCGTTCCTTGGGTTTTTATGGGAAAATTCCCACTCACTGTAGTGAATATCACTGCATGAGATTCTGCACCCATCGTATTGCTGAGGCAATATGTGAAGGGGACATTTTCACCAGTACCCCAGGATATCGAATAAACGAGAGTCTGAGCTCGGAATCGATTCCGGGACCACCCGCTCAGCAGTCTGTTGCCATAGCCACTGAGCTAGACTGATCGTGCAATGCTACCAACCGTATAAGTCTTAACCTCCCCTTTCAACCCGTCTCCATAGAGACATGATGGTGCAGTGATCCTGTAGTGCACTAGGCACTACTATGATTTATATAATAATAAAAAGTGAAAGATCTGGTTATTGGACCAATCCAGTATTGGGTTCGATCTTTTTGGAAAAGGAGCCGTTCCAGTTCTCGTTCCTACAGAAATTACAAGAAACCTTGCCGTTCCTAGTTCCTCTTTGAAAAATAAATAATGGTCGAAGGAACGAAAAGGGACCCTTTTCGTTCCTTTGACCATTATTTTTGTTTGGTTAGCAAAATTTATTAATGGAATATTTCTTCGAAAGTGCTAACTTTTGTGTTGGTCATTTTGGAATATAACCAAGAACCAAGCTTATTTGTAATATTCAGTTTCATGCTAATTTAATTAGACGGACGCCCGGTCTACTTAATCTGTTTAAATGCATAGCAATCATTTTGGAGGCCAAATAGAACGTAAATTCTTCCCTGCAGCAAACATTGATTTCCAAACGCCACCACAAATCATTCGTCTTGAATTCCTGTCATTCATTGGCAGATGCATTCGCCACCATATGCGATCTCGCCAGCGAGGGTTCGGCAGGAGTTTCACGAATCTGGTTGGGTTACAAACCCTGGATCACGTTGTCCCGGCATCGACCCATCGAGGTAAGTGGCTAACGACATTGAAAATGGTGGATGGGCTTGGTAGTAGCGTACACATTGCATGTCCATGCGATAGCACAAAATAAATAACATTTTATTTGTTTCCCCAACAAATTTACCACTTATTGTGAAAAACAAGAAAAGTTGCTAGAGTAATTACATACAAGGAACGCGCTCCACATGGCTTCCCTGCACTGCATGCTTGTATCGCCCATCACTTAGCTTCCCTGCACTGCATGCTTGTATCGCCCATCACTTAGTTTACCTGCACTGCATGCTTGTATCGCCCATCACTTAGTTTACCTGCACTGCATGTATTGCCCATCACTAAGCTTCCCTGCACCGAATGCTTGTTTCGCCCATCACTTAGTTTCCCTGCACTGCATGTATCGCCCATTACTAAGCTTCCCTGCACTGCATGTATCGCCCATCACTTAGCTTCCCTGCACTAAATACTTTTTAACGATCAAGCTCATATATTTTGCTTACAACATAATTAATATTTTAACGCCCCCAACAAGTGAGTGTAGTGGAGACAGAGATGCAACATGCTTGACTGAAGGCAACCAACACAATGACTGTACATTGACTCACTGCAATAAAGAAACAGTTCAAATCAAAAAGACTTCCTTCTATTTCAATGGTTGTCAACACACCTCCATAGCTTCTCTAATAATAATAAATAACAAATTTGTCTGTAGGCACTGTTGAGCAGCCAGCAGCACCTGGACAAAGCCGACGTGTACGATTTGACGCATGATTGGTTGGGGACAGGCCTACTCACCAGGTACGCCTTTTTGTCAACACACCTCCTTGTGTTCAACACATCTCCTCGTGCTTGAGTCCGAGATCTTGACCAAGAGTCGACACGCAAATATAATTGCTCAAATAAAGTGAACTTTAAGTCATGATAAAAGTTAATTAAAATAATTGCTGTAGCCTCTATTCGGTTCATTCAATTAA
Source organism: Melogona broelemanni (assembly GCA_033995665.1). NCBI lineage: Eukaryota > Metazoa > Arthropoda > Diplopoda > Chordeumatida > Chordeumatidae > Melogona > Melogona broelemanni. Next base: position 1,943 of record JAUJYS010004336.1, on the reverse strand, counting down.
AAAAAAACCTTAAGGTTTCATTGTTCCTAGGAAAAAAGGAACCGGTTCCAGTTCCAGTTACAACAGAATTGAAAGGAACCTAGCCGTTTCTAGTTACTTTTTAAAAGGAACCTGGAACTTTTTAGTCGCTTAGACGAAGAAATAAAATTCAAAAAAAAAAAAAAAATCAAAATCAACAAAATTCAATTTATTCCACAATTCCATTAGCAAGTGCGAGTTTTACCCCATGAGCTTTAAATGTAAATCTAATCATTTATTTCAAATATATTTTTTTTTATTCTTAAATCAACATTTGAGACACTCGTATTTAAATTATAAGTAGTAAAGTATTTTATTTTTTAATATTAATTGCTTCAATATTCCGCACACAGTAAAAGGAACGATCGTTCCAGTTCCCGAAAAACGGAACGAAACCGTTCCTCCCTAGGAAAGGAATCTAGGCGCTGGCGTTCCAAAGTTCCGCAGAAAAAGAACCGGCTCCCAGAACTCAACACACAGTAACACACAGCTCGTCGGCCTCCAGGGGCCCAGTGGGCATGGTCACATTCACATACTGAGCGAGTGGTCCCGGGCTCGATTCCCAGCGCAGACTTTCGTTTATTCGATCCTGTGGTACTGGCGTCACCCCTGAGCTTCCATTAGGGAGTCCATAGCTTAGGGGTTGATCCCGCAGCCTGGCTATTCCAGCTGCCAATCCCCTTCACTTCCCTTCCCTGCCCCTCACATATATCCATAGAGACACGAGGGTGCAATAATCCTGCAATGCACTAGGCACTACGGTGATAAAAACACTGGCAAAAGTTACCTATTTAATTTGTTATTGGAAATCCTACCATGTTTTATAAGTTCAGATATTTTATAAATCAAATAAAAATACAATTTTTTTTTTCAAATAATCACTGTGATCTAACGTTCATGCTATCTGACAGCACTGGCAACAAGTGGCGCCAACGTCGCAAGATGCTCACCCCCAGCTTCCACTTCTCCATCCTGACCGACTTCATGCAAGTGATTGACGAGCAGACTCGGCTTCTGGTGAAGGAACTGGATCAGTTCTGCGGTGACGGAGTCGCCACCGTCGGACGTCCGGTGGACCTGGCCAGCTACATCCATCTGGTCACATTGGACATCATTTGTCTGACGGCCATGGGCAAATCGGTGGACGCACTGAAGACCAAGGACAGCGCTTATCTAAAAGCACTAGTCGTGTAAGTTTGGGACAGTTCTAAATAGCGATTGGTCACTTTCTTTAATTTCGGCGTCAAAAGGTGTTTATTTTCCTAGTAGATTCTTTTAAACGATAGAATGAACTGCAGTGTAAGTTTGACTCCTGCTTAAACTCCTATTTTTCTAGAGTATGTCGTCAGTGAAACGGTTTTACAATGTCTCAAGTATTCAATCTTCTAAAATAGGACATCTCTTCTATATTCTCAAGAGTCATTCGACCCCAACCTGTGGCTGCTCGCGTGTACATATTGTAATTATTTTTAGGGATGAATCACAGACTAAAATTCTTGCAAATTTTCAGAACAGGAAATTTAAAACAACGATAAAGCCGAGGACAGATTGTAGGTTGGCACGACTGAGTCGTCGAGAGTCGAGACTCTCAGCACAAAAGCAGAAAAATCAGATCAGACCATTGCAAAATACAATATCGTGTCGTTATAGCTATACGTAATACAATATGTTATTTTTTATGTTAATAATAACTTTGATTGCTCAACAACATTTTTCAGAATTGGCGAGGTGGTGCTCACACGTAATTATCGCCCTTGGCTGCGTTGGGAATGGCTGTTCCGGTTGCTGCCTATCGGCAAACGCAGCGCCGAAAGCCTAAAGATCCTACACGCCTTCACTAAACAGGTGGGGAAATATTAAAAACTATCGATTTTATATACAATCTATATCTAAATACAATCGTTTTATAGTACGTACCGATGAAT
>JAUJYS010004335.1:0-12089 GCA_033995665.1 Melogona broelemanni | reverse complement strand
GTACCACAGAATCGAATAAACGAAAGCCTGCGCCGGGAATCAAACCCGGGACCACCCGCTTAGTAGTCTATGACCATTGCCACGGAACCACGGAGGCCGCACAAAATTATTTTCATTGTTTTATACACGGTTCCTAAAGCTTATTTTTATACGTATCGTGTTTATGTGTGCTCGTGCTCATATACTTCAAGTATCCAAAAATGTTACATCACCTTTTTTTTTTCAACGTCTTGTAAACTTTTTTATTTTTTTATTTTATTTCACACAGTTACATGTAAGTGTGGTCAAATAATAGTATAAAAAATCCGAATAGATATATGTGTGAAACATATTTTTGAAAATACGAGTAGAAAGCATGTTAGTTTTGTTCGCATATTCTGTGCTGACTACGCACTATTTAAAAGAATTATACACAAAAGGAGATACACACTGTACAATAACATTGCCCACGCCCACGTACTTACAAGTATATCATCAATTTGCACTCAACTGCAACAAACCTCGTTGTTCGATGCATTGATCTACTTATACAGAGAGTAATAGAAAACTAAAGATGGATACTGTTAGTTGTCGGGTGATGGTCTATAGAGTTCCAAGAATCACTATATGAATAGATGTGAAGCGCAGCGCATGCCATTGCGGGTCACCTTAACTCGATTAATAATGTGGTATGCGTTACAATAGTTTACAATGACAACCTATCATTAGGCAGCCGCTGTAGGCTATACGTTCGTGGATAGCGCGGCTGTTGTAAAGACACAATGACATATCATAAAATTCATGTCATGAAATAAAAAATCAATTTGTTTTCTTTTATTGATAATCCTCAGATGCTGAATTTTTTTTTGATTTTTTTTTTAAAAATCAATGAATTAGTTACATTTTAGAAGAAATAGTCGATAAATTGAGCAAGTAAGAATATTTTTTAAAACAAGAATCTGTAGATCTTGAAAATAATTAAACTGTTTCAATCGCCAAGTAGTAGTCAAATTAATAAGAGTTCGAATGTTGCCAACATTTAAATGTGCTTCCGACTTATGCTTTAGACCTAGTAGGTAGGGGGGGGTACGTACCTGACGAAGTAAGTTGAAGGCCTTAACTGTCATTTTTTAGAAGTTCTCGCAAATAAATTTAGCCCTTAAAAAAATTCGAAGGTCGTAGTGGGGAATTAAGCTCCCGATTCATTGATGCAATGATCCAACGCGTCTACTAATACACTGAACCACACGGCACCACTAACTTTAGCTAAATTGTTCAGAATAAAAAATACGTGTTATTTTTTGGAGAATGCTTAAATGCTGAAAATTAAACTTTTATCCATTTAAATATGTTTTAGCACTATCTTAAACATTACTTATACAATAATTTGATCTAAACTCTCAGGGGAGAACGCGCTGTTTGTTAAGGATAGATAATAAATTACTGCTATGGAAAATTCCTTATTTTATTGTGCAAACAACTTGATCTTACATGTACATGTATATAAAATGCAATGCTAAATTTATATTTTCGTAAGGTTAAATATGTAATAAGGGCGCTATTTTATGCGCAGTCACATTCTCGTAAAATACCCATCGTGAATAACCATTATCAACACCAGCTTACAACCGAAACCGTCATGTGTTCGCCAGGTTTTTTGTTAAATCGAAGCAATCAGGATATCCGACAAAAAATACGAGCGGGCGCAGAAGGAATATTATATGCGCATTTCACAGTGCGTGAAGCATCCCTGTTCATTTTTTAAGTTGCCGACCAGCTTGCGTTACCTACTTTATAATACGAATACCTTGAACTAATATGGCTATAATAGTCTGGCATACAGGTATATCGCGATCCATTTCTAAAGGCAGTTTGATTCCCTGGAATTTACCCGAATGGTTTTTACCCGAATCGGGCACAAGAGCACTTGATTCGAATGATCTTATCAATCGATACGTTTCTGTATACTATTTATTTTGATATTTTTATAAGCACCTACAAGGCCCGGTTTGCGTTTAAGTAACGATACTGAAAACGTACTTTATCGAATTCATCAAATGGAACAAAAATAAAACCCACCAAATAGAAACAGAGGCGAACACGTACGACCATTTGCAATATAACTGTAATAAAAAGTTAAATTAATCACGAAAAAAAAAGAAAGGTCAGCACTATAAATTAATAGCTCCAAATAATTTTGGAAAGTTGACGTTAAAGTTCAAGGATTCCTTTATTTTAAATTTGAATTCATACGGCTCCCAAGAACAATTTCGTACGCAATGAAAATTTATTTCTAGATATATAAGACAGTAAATGCTCGTAGAAGTAGTTCTTTTGTCGGGCAAGGTGTTTCTTGAGTGCGAACAAGTTAAAATAAATATTCTCGAAAATCGAAAATCACAAGCGCGGGTGATTACGGATCCAGCATATATTGTTCACCTCAATTCTGAAGTTGTACCTCAATAAAGCGTTTGCACAAAATTCCTCTCGAATACACGCGCATATCAAAGAAACGCTATTCGAAGAAGAACCATATCACTTCAAGCAGAGTGAAGTGCATCAACAAATTCATGTGTACATACTGTATATGGGAGTGTAGGTGGTTCGAAGCTATTTTTTTTATTCGTCGAATATCGCTGATGTCATTGTCTGACTAGTTAAAAACAGCAAATGATGTCGATCCACGGCATCGGCTCTATTAACCATATCAGAAGTTCTATTCGGACAATGACAGTTGCCCATGTTGAATGATATGATATTACTGTGCTTCTTAACTTGCGGTCCGCAATAATTAAACTATGGTATGAAACATCCAATACCATAAAGTTGCCCTTGGATAAGGAATATTTGGATGCATATTTCGAGATATGTGTACCAATATGCGATTTGTTTCGGTAAAAAATTAAATTGTTAGGTTTTCTCTATTTTCGTTAAGTAAAACTGTTACTTGGTGCAGTTGTGGCAGGAGGAGACAACAATTTCCTGTGACACATATTCCCATACCCATTCTCTTATAACGAATTTTCAGTTTCAAAAGAATTTTTTCCTTTTACAAAAAATAAAACTAGTTTTCTTAAGCCTCCTTGTGGAACGTGTTTGATCGTCACAAATGATTCAAACAGCCCTTCGTTGTTGCAATGACCACTTTTTACCCCCTGAATAGTAGGTAGACACTAGGAAATATGAAATATTTTAAGGTGCGCAAGACGAGTGAAAGAGGACTGCGACGGCGTAAGCAAGCACGTGTATAACGAAGCTTAAATATATATAAAAACATTAAAGAGTAAATGATTACTTGGGAACGAAATAAACGAAAACTTTGACGTGAAGATGGAAATTTTGCATTTAATATTCCTGAAAAAAATGTAATGTAAAGTGTAGCGCGCGAAACTACATTTACGCGAATCTTTTCACATAAGCATTTCAATTTTTTTCTTCACAATTTGCTTTGTATAAACAGTTTGTAAGACTGTTAATGTTTATTAAATATATGATATCAGTTGAAAGTAAAAACTTTCTTTCTGCGCAAGCACTAAACTTTCATCAAGTTCACTAAACTTTCATACACTTTAACCCTTAATTTAAACTTTAACTTCTTATGCAACGTCTAAAAGTTTGAAAACGTTTATGCGATGCATGGTTTAGTTAGCTATTATCAATAATCATTAAAATAACAAGTGAAATTCTGTTATTGATAATTTCAGATATTTGGCCTTGCTGTGGCGTTGGCGTTCTTATCTCTGACCTTGGCAGGTGAGAGCAAAGATACTTCCACTCAAAGTAATAGAAGGACAGATGACATCGACTCAATCTCCAACAGTACCAGCACAAAGGGCCCTCTTGTCAAGAAATCCATCCCGAATCACCGAGAAATCAAATTTTCGACAGGCGGATATCAAGGCCGATGGATCCCCATTCACAATCCCCGTCTGGCATTCCGAAGTGCTCGCTCCAGGTCCATGGACGTGGTACCCGAAGTGTCCAACAAGATTGCCAGCGAAGCTTCCGCCAGCAACATCCACATCACCTCCTCTGGAGCACCAGACGCAGTGATGATGATGTCATCTACTGCTAGAAGTTCCATTGTTCATCGGCCAGAGATTGTGGCCGCATCTGCTGCATACACAGTTTCTTCATCTTCTAACCAGCAGTCATCCTTGCAGGGACATCAGGAGGACCGATCCAGCTTTCAAAAATCAGGCGAAACAAGAGGTTATCAGGCAACCCAAAGCAGTGTCAACGTTATTGCCGACAATCAACTTCAAAATATTGGAGGGGGTGGTAGTTATGAAGCCCCTGTATCCATCAACTATATGGGACATTCCACGATGGCCACACAAGGAGGTTTAGGGAAGACCATTTCTGGAGGAAGTGGTTATGGTGGTGGTGGTGGTGGTGGTAGTCACAATAATTATGAGCAAAAATCATTGCAAGGTTTCCATCAGAACCAATTCCAGCAGCAGAACGTAAATGTTCAGCAGACCAGTGGTGGCCAAAATTATGGTGGCAATGTAAATGTTGATCATCAACAATATTCTGGACCTGTGTTTGTGCAACAGATTGAACAGCACAGTGGACCATCTGGTCACGAAAACTATTCAAATTTTCCCTCTCGACCAACTGGATATGCTGGCAATCAGAATGAAGGAATCAAAAGTAGTGGTTTTTCTGGAAATTTCGTTTCAATGGGGGGTGGTGGTGGTGAAAGGGGTATGTTAAGTTCTTATGGCACTGAAGGTGGACATGTTCATCACCAGGAAGGATCCATGATCACCAGTCATCAAGAAGGTCCTGGTTATGCTAACACCGGATTCGCGTCATCTAGCGGTAGCCAATCCTCATCAGGATCTTTTATTAGCCAAGATAGTTCTAGTACTGGTTCAGGCGATGGTTATGGACCGGTGCAGAATCAGCAGCAGGTAATAAGCAGTGGTTATTCTGGTGCCTCAAATGCAGGAGCTGATTTTAGTATCAAATCAAGCGCAGTGGCAAGCGGATATGGCCTAAAGAGCATCGATCGACCTGCCCCAAGTGGTCCCATTTTTAGAGAAAACTCCAATCCTGCAGGGCGTTTTAATGTGGTTACTGGATTTAGCTCAGAGTCTAACGCTGCTGGATATGGTAACAGCTTCCCTGCTCCGACGCAATCGCATTCAAATATAAATACCAATCAACAACAACAAGGAGGCTATTCTACAGGTGCCCAGAGTCATGGAAATGAGCAGCATGCTATTGAGTTTTCAGGAAAATCTAATGCTGGAGGGGGAGGAGGCTACTCAAGTGCAAATAATGAACAAACCGCGACAATTAGTGTCTCAGGTGCTAGTGGTAGCTACGGTGGCAATCAAAATAGCGGTGTTAGTGTAACTGCTTCAAACTTAGGTGCAAGTTATGGTGAGGTTTCAAACAATGCACAAGTATTTTCTGGTGGTGATCACAGTGCCAGTGGTGGACCTGCGCCAATGTTCACAGTGAAGTCTATTTCTGGAGGAGGCTTTAGTAGTGCCCAGGTAGGAACAGGTGGTGGTGGAGGATATAGCAGTGGTCCTATTGAAGGGCCATCTGGAGGCGGCCCTGAGGCAGGCCCAATAGATGTTCCAGTTTTCATTGCAAAGCCAGTGTCTGGAGGAAGTGAAGGATATAACAGTGGCCCTATTGAAACACCTGTTTTTACAGGAAAGTCAAATTCTGGGGGGCATCAACAAATGAGTCGCCCTGTTGAAGTTCAAGTCTTCACTGGCAAGTCCACTTCAGCAGGAGTGTACAGTGGTGGACCTTCCCAAGTATCAGAATCATCTGGAATTTCTGGTGGAGGATATATCAGTGGCCCTGCTCAAGCTCCTACATTCACAGGCAAGTCCACTTCAGCAGGAGGGTATAGTAGTGGATTTGCTCAAGGATCCGAATTATCTGGTAATTCTGGTGAAGGTTATTCCAGTGGCCCTGTTCAAGCTCCTGCGTTCACAGGCAAGTCCACTTCAACAGGAGGGGATAGTAGTGGACCAGCCCATGTATCCGAATTATCTGGAAATTCTGGTGGAGGATATTCCAGTGGCCCTGTTCAGGCTCCTGTATTTACAGGCAAGTCCACTTCAGCAGAAGGGTATAGTAGTGGGCCTGCTCAAGTATCCGAATTATCTGGAAATTCTGGTGGAGGATATTCCAGTGGCCCTGTTCAGGCTCCTGTATTCACAGGCAAATCCACTTCAACAGGAGAGCATAGTAGTGGATCTTCCCAAGGACCAGAATTCTCTGGAAATTCTGGTGGAGGATATTCCAGTGGTCCTGCTCAAGTTCCTGCATTTACAGGCAAGTCAAACTCAGGAGGAGGAGGTGGTGGATACAGCAGCGGACCAATTGGTGGATCTGTCTTTACAGGAAAGTCCAATTCAGGCGGAGGATCCAGTCAATCAGGAGCTAGTGCTTTCACTGGAAAGTCTATTTCATCAGGTTATGGTGGCAGTATTGGTGGTGGGGCTGTTATTGCACAAAATGTGAATGTTGGTGGAGGATATAGCAGTTCTAGTGTTAGTTCAGGTAATGCTGGGCAGTCACAGTCAGCTGGTAGCTATGCTGAATTTTCAAGCGGACCAATCGGAGGAGGCCATGCATCAAATGTACAGTCATCAAGTTATGGGAATAGCCAGAAAAATTCCGGTTCAAGCATCACAAATTTCGGGGGAGAATCTAACGAAGGGCAGCGAGAACAAACTTCATTTAGTAGTGGATCAAGCTTTGCTGGTGAATACAATAGTGGAGGAAATGTAGAGGTTTTCTCAAATGCTGGCAATTCAAATGTGGGAGGTGGTTATAGTTCTGGATCTGTGTCTTCAGGAAGCAGCTATGGCAGTGGTAGTGGAGCAGGTGGCCACAGCGGCGGTTCAGGTGGTTCTTCATTCTCTGGAAGCTCCAACTCTGGAGGAGGAGGTGGTTATGGAGGAAATTCAAACGAGTTTGTTTCAACAGGAATGTCTCATTCAGGAGATGGTTATGGTAGCAATCCTACTGGAGGTCAAGTTTCTGGACAGAGTTACAGTGGTGGCAGTCAGTTCAGTAGTACTAGTTCCAATGTAGGAAATAACGGATTCCCCAACAGCTCAGGTGACAAGTCAGGATACAATGGTGAGTCTGTGAGTGGCAGTGGGGGATCTAGTTATGGTGGTGGTGCAGGATTTGGTGGACAGTCGACATCAGGAGGAAACATTGGAAACTTTAATGTTGGTGGAGGCTACGGTGTCAATTCCGGTTCAGGCGGCAGTCAATTTATTGAACAATCTGGTGGTTATCAAGGTGGTAGTGGTGGTGGGTCTCAGCAATCGGGTTCCTTCCAATCAAGCGGAAATGGATATTCCGGCGGAGGTGGGAGTGTGGGTTCTGGAAATGGACAAAAATCAGTGGGCAGCGGATTCAACAGCAATTTCGCCGTTCTTACGTACGGTCCCATGTCCAAGAACCAAAATTCATTAGGTCCAATTACCAGCGGTATTCTATACAGCACTGGTGGTGATGCCAATAGATTCAGGGAAGAAATGTCCAACAGAGCTGCAGCTCTTTCTCAAAGTGGTGGGAACTTTAATGGCGCCTCTTTTTACAAGTCTAGTGGTGGTGGTGGTCAGAATGTTATGGAAAGTTTGCCGCCAGTTTTGATTCTTGGTGGTGGACAGAGCCAGAGCCACGGTGGATCAGGTTCTGATTCCGGTTACGGAGGAGGAAATGGTCCATTAGCCGAATATGGTGTTAGAATGAATCCGGTGCCATTGGGACCCATTCCAGCACAATTTACCGGCAAGTCTATCAATTCCAATTCATTTGCGATGGGTGGTCACATGCAGGGCGACTACAGTGCAAGGTTAGATTCTGCGGCCACCGTTGGCAATGCGCTCTACAGACAAAACATCCCTGAAACGCTGGAATCCTCCAAATCTTTTAACATAAACAATGGGGGAAATTACCTTTCGCAGCGTATGGCGTTGAATCCGATGAATTCGTCGTACAAGAGCTCGAGAAATTCGGTCGATCCAAGAGCTGGATACCCAGTAGGACAGGGCAATCTGAGGAGAGCAAAGCCTTTAGGACACACGACATTTAGACCTGGTACAATCTACTCCCGACTGTTTACACCAGCTCCCAAATAATTGTTGTTTTTTTTTGTTTATCAACAGGAAAGGTTCGCTTGCAACCAAATTGTGTGGCCAAATATATACAATGTATATACATATTCGTAAAATTGTTTATAAAAATCATTTGTACAGATCGAAAAATTGGGGTCGTTTGGTTTGCCAATTCGTTATGTATGGGGGAAAATGTATGCATGGATTTTCATATGTATTTTGGATGAGCACGTTTATAAGTGACAGATATGTATACCTGTTTTCTGGAGTTTTTTTCTTACATGGAAATGTATTTTTGTAACAATGTTTTGGTTTGTTTTGATGAAAATTGATTGCGATATTTAAGTATGTTCCTATTTCATTTAATTATTGTGATATTGGGTTTATCTTATGTGAAGTACAATTTAGTAGATAAAAATGAATGTGTAAGGGAAACGCAGTGTGAAATTGTATCTTAAAGTGACCTCATGTCATCGGTGGTGGTCGATGTCTGATTTCTTCATTCAAGAATTTTCTCATTGACATGTACTCTGGATGAGAAATTAAAAAGCGGCACTGGCTTGAGACAAAATGTAGTCTCTCAACACAAAAAGAGAAATCATTACTTGATTACCATTATTTTGTACAGTACAAAATGTTTATTGAACATAATTTTGTAAACGACACAGAACTGAAAACATTGTAACAACCAATTACAAACAAAATAAAATCATTTGCATTTTTATAGAAAACTGATGACCGTGTGTCGATTCAACTAAACAATTTCAATTTTTTAGTATGGAGATGAGTTTGTACAAATTTACGCTTGCAAAAAAGTTGCATTATTCATTTATAACCAACGAAATATATTTTAAGCTGACTTAGCAATTGAAATTTCATTGTTCGGTAACATCTTGAATTTATGAACATAATTCGAAATTCCCTAGGCAAAAACAACGTTGCCAGAAGTGAATAATTTCTAAAAGTTTAAATTCTGACAACTTTCGATGATGCCAGCAACAAACAAACTATGAATATTTTTGAATACTGGAACAGAAAATTTTATCTATCGTTTTATATCTGATTTTAAATTAGTAAATGAATAGGTGTTAACACATTTTTTAACATCTGGAACAATAATCCGGCTTTGGTGGTAATTTAAATCATTATCTACGGTAATAGAAAATTATGAGCGTATCAAACATCATGCATGCATCTTCTCAGTTGAGTAAATTACTAATATTTGAATAAATGAAATGTAGAAGCAATCAAGCTGGTTATAGAAATTTGGAAATTAATTAATTGCCACTATCAAGTTGATATCGAATGAAAATGTTTGTTAATTTCATTGACGAAGAACCAAAGTTGTAACTAATCTGAACTCTGAACTTACTTGCTGCAAATGTATGGCACATAAATACAAATTACAACTATAATATATTGCAAAAAAGCGTATTCTACTATTTTTTAATACATTCCTTCACAAACAATGGCCATGGGTAATAAATTGGTATTCAACAATAAAACTAATGCAAAGCTTGGATTAATATCAAACGTGGTTTAAAAGTTGTCTTGAAAAAATTGTTAGTCTATAAACACACGAGAGAGCTTATGAAATATGGTCACACGTTACACCGACATATTTAAAAACTATTTTACAAATGGGGAAGGTATAGCTACAGGCTTCTATTTATTAAGATGCATATTTCTCGACTCTTGTATAATACGAAAGCCTAAACTGCAATTAAAGGCAGCGGCACAAACCCATTGTTCGAACAAGACTTGAGAACTGCAAGAGGCATATACTGTATGCGGTTGAACCAATATGCACAATTGGTTATTCTTTTTGGCAGATGCTCAAAAAGTAACAAGTGCAATTATGTAATAGGACCTAGTGGATGAAGTATGGTAGGAAATTGGTGCGGATTCTTTTAATCGTGAAATCCTTTAAACTTTTATGAGTGTCGGTCCCATTTATTAACAGAATACGTGCTTGTACAATTACGAGTGCATTGTCCTATAAGACGCATCGTTTCCAGTGAACCGATGCTTCCAAAGCATTTTTATGAAAAGCACGAGTAAATGCATGGAACGCTGGTATTTTTGAATAAAAATGGTTGTGTTATTGCGATGTCATGGGCAGTATGTACATGGATAAAGGCTACACGGTTGAACGAGTTTTGCAAATAACGAGCTCTTAGTGTGGCATGGGCTACTTTGCACTATAATGTTGCATATTTTTTGAAGGATGGCAGGCCGCGAATGGCTGGTATGAAGAAAGCAACATTTATAAAATCCCATTAGGTACAAGTAGATACCAACAGGCCTATTCGTATTCAGACATCTATGCTCTTTTTCATAATAGTTATCCTTGTTGTCCAATAGCTTCTAATGGTGCCAAATTACACGGTGCCAATGATGACCTTTGTCGAATGCCTTCTTTTAATCCCATTCATATACAACCTTTGTCTGAAAAATTAAAAATAGCATAAACACTAAATAATTCCTAACACATTAGAATGTTCATCTCTGATTTGGTCAATAGTTTTTTTTTTTTATTCACGAGTGTGCACACAGGATGAGTTAATAAATTAATGTGGTCGCTGTAGATCAGTGGTAGAGCATCCGCCAAATGTGCGGCGATCCCGGGTTCGATTCCCGGCTCGGGCTTTTGTTATTCGATCCCGAGGTGCTGGTGAAAAAGTGCCCCTCTATAATGTTTTTTCGAGGCAATTTTTAGAGGGGAACAGGATCTCCTGTAGTGATATTTACTGCTGTGAATAAATAATATAAAAACATGCATGTAATTTAAATACGAGTAGCATAGTTGAATACAAAAATTCCATGATTCAAATATTAAAGTTTTTATCTTAATGTTATCACAATTTACCTATTATTTGCTAATGTTACAAATAAGTATTGTTCAAAAAATCAGCTGTCTTGTACGAAACAATACAACACTTTATATTATTATATTTTTGTAATTTGAACATACAAATTGAAAATGATTATTTTTAAAGAATTGCTGTTAAATGGAGATATTTTGCTACTTGATTTAACGATTAAGTTTTTTTAATTACATAACTTATTGTGTGCTTAATTTGTCGTTCACTGTTATGTATTCAGTCATTAGTTAAGCGATTCATCTCAGATATCAAACAGCTTACCAAAAGTGGTCTTCTCTCTAGTTGTTTGTTACAGGTGCTTGAGGAGACATAGCATCATTACCCGCGACCCCGGTAGGACAAAGATTTCTTGAAGGTGAACTCGTAGCTGACAGCGGCGCTGGAGCATTCGCTCGAACAGCGGCCATCTGCGGTCTAGTACTGGCGCAGTCCATGGTCACCGTTCGCCCACCCATACTGCTGCTCAGCATGGACAGAGAGGTGGACAGCTCGGCCAGAGTGCTACGGTCCACCTTCTGGTACTCCTTGGCCGAGCGCGGTCTCAGCGTGTTGGCGGTCGAGCCGTGACAGCAGGCTCGTTGCACGTCCTGCGAGTCACCGCTGCCATGCGAGGATAGTGACAGGGTCTCGATGTAGTCGGACATGTCCGACATAGTGCTGCTGGTGGTGCTCTTGGCGTCGGCGCAACACGTGTGAGACTGTGATGGGGGCTGAATGTAGTCACCTATAAAATAAAATTAGAGTACTTTTTTTAATATCGATATATCGATCAATCTTAAATATCGCATCATATATTAAAACAAATCCACAAAAATTAGGTCTTAGGGAACAAGGTCCTGAATAGCGCCGAAAAGAAAGACAAACGAATTTTAGCAAACTTTCGCATATGGAGATGTAAAATAATATTTCTATTATTTTTCGAGTTCACTACAAAAATAATAGAAATATTATTTTAAATGACTCTGATCATCTTTCTTTTCGGCGCTGTTCCGGATCATATTTGTGCGGCCCCCGTGGCTCAGTGGAAATGGTCACATTCTACTAAGCGGGTGGTCCCGGGTTCGATTCCCGGCGTAGGCTTTCGTTTATTCGATTCTGTGGTACTGGAATGTGC
>JAUJYS010004334.1:0-12091 GCA_033995665.1 Melogona broelemanni | reverse complement strand
GACCGTAGGCTCACTGAGCCATCGGTTCGTACACTTCCCAGCAGCGGGATTACAGGAACGCGCCACCGCTCCCAGCTAAAATTTCAACGAACATTCCGTGTCTGTGTTAGGTCCAGTTACGCGTTCTTATTATGGTCACGCTCCAAAGACATTCAACGGTGGCAACTGGCAGCGGCCGCATCTACGTCAACAGCAACGTCTCCCCAGCAAAGATGACCATGCCCCCATCCTGAAGCCAGCCTGGATCAAGCCAAACAGACATGACAGTCACCGAGGGATCAATCCAACTCATGGCAGAGTTCCACACCCCCAACTCCACCAACAGCAGCAACAGAAAAAACCCTGGTTTTATCCACCTCGCTACCTCGTTCCGCCAACTTGGGTGAAAAAAATTCCACCAACCATTGTCTTTGCCTCAGATTCACCAGCCATCACAACAAAGAAGATTGCCCTACCAGACAGTCCATGGACCGATGAGAAGTTGTACTTTGTCACACGACCAGTTGATTCATTTGACAAATCCACCATGTCTAATTTGTCAACCACAAACTCACCAGTTGCCATTTCAATCCAGTCTACAGAGGTCCCCGATAAATTTTTTTCTGTTCCTCACGTGGGGCAGCAAAATCCTCAAACTCCATTGCTGTCCACACCTAAATCTTTGGATGATGCCCATTTTTCCGGATCCACATGCTCAGAGAAAATCGGCACAATTTCAAATGAAGGGACTGGTCAACCTGATGAATTAAGATCAAGGATTTCTGAAGCATCTTTTCTGGTTTCTTCGTTGGAGTCAGTGGCAACGGCATCGGGGCCAAATTCGGAATTATCATCTCGTTCTGCTAGTGGAAGTGACGTCAGTCACCAATTATCATATCTTCAATCTACAACTGAACCACAACTGGCCATCAGTCAAGAGGATGCATCCGTGCTGTCCACTTCGGGAGTGGAGGAATCTACAATTGAAGGTGCCACTGTTGAAGCAGAGATGCAGACTCTTGCGGAGATTATATATTCTAAATCTTCTCTCCTGACTCAGAAAAGTGTGATTTTGGATACTAAATCTACAGATATTGGTGAGACAACTATGTCCACCATTGAAGACCTGCAGTCGACTAAATCAACCATTGAAGACATTCAGTGGCCAAAGTCCACCTCAGCAGACTATCTGTATAAATTCATGCAAGAATCTCTTCAGGATATGGAATTGAAAACCGAATCTACCAATGGTGAAGTAACAATGGCATCTGAAAGAAATTCTGAAGCGGCATCACATTCTTCAAGCAGAAGTGACATTGGTCACCAGTTTTCAAGTCTTCCATCTACAACTGAACTGGATGTGACCGATGTGGCGGAGGTATCTGTGCTTTCAGTTTTGGATGGATCTACAATCAGAGGTGCCACTGTAGAAGCATCAGTACAAACTCTTGCAGAGACTGCATATTCTGAATATCCTGTCTCCACTCAGCAAAATGTGATTTTGGGCAGTAAATATACTGATGGTGGAATAACCACTGCCATCATGGAAAAAATGTCAACTCAGTCCACTGCAGCAGACACCCAGTCAAAATTTCAGCATGCAACTCGACATGATATGGAATCAAACACAGAATTAACCAGTGGCGAAGATGCCATTTCCATCAGGGATGTGTCAGCACTGACTGCAGAAGCTGAGACCCAGTTTGAATTGATGAAATCAGAATCTGTCGAAACTACTGATGTTGCTGTTTCAATGTCCACATCTACAGATAATGAGTCGCCCGATTTGCAGTTCACAAACAGCGTATCTTCCTCTGAAGATACAAATCTGCAAAATAAGTTTTCTAGCCAATCTCACTTCACAGATGTTCAAACTATTTCTGATGCCACTACATCAATGCCCAGCCACCTCACTGCATCTACTTTATTATTGGGCGACTCAAAGATAACAGCTGCCACTTCATATGTTGCCTTTGCAGATACAGAAGAGAATATCATTTCTGAGAAAGTAATGTCTAGCCAGACAATGGCTTCAAAAGATTTTACATTTGCTACTGATGAATCTACTCTAGAAGGAATGACAACTAAATATTATGAGATGGAAATGACTTTGCCAAATTCAATTTCTAAATCTGTGTTCTCGACAAATTTACCGCACACAGAAATTCACTTTGGTGATGTCGTCTATACAGGTACTACTGTTGACAGTATTGCAGATGCAGGAGTTGAGTTGTCGAGCCAGTTTTCGAATCCAGATTCCTTGTTCACAAATGCAGAAAGTATAGCTTCACAATCCACTACAAAAAACGTGAACTCCCACAGCATCCATGGATCTTCTAAGATATGGCCATTATCCACAGTTAAATCTGCAACTGATGCAACTTCAGCAGATCATTCGGAAACTGATGTGATGTTAAGCAAATCATCAACTGATGCAACTTCAGCAGATCATTCGGAAACTGATGTGATGTTAAGCAAATCATCAGAAGCAAATGTGTTGTTGGATTTCACAAGTGCTCCTTCTGTTGAAGAGTCATCTGTTCCAGAAAAAGAAATTCTTGTGGCAAGCCAGTCTACAGAGTCAAATTTGCTGAATATGATCACCAATGCAGGCTTAAGTACATCAGAACATGTGACAGGAATTGCATATAAAATAGATGATGTTGCCACAAGTGCTGAATCAGCTTCAGGTGAACCAGACATTACCAAAGTGACTTTTAGCAATGCTGAATCATTTGCTACTGAAGAATTCAAAGCAGTCGATGAATATTCAAGCCAATCTTCTGGATCAGTCGGACAGTCAAAATTCACCAATGCCAGATCCACACCAGTGATGCCGAGTGATTCAGTACAGCCAGTGTTTGATGAATTGGTGGTTACTGCTGCTAGTATGTCCATCGAAACTGGCAATACAATTGAGAGCCTATTGTCAAGTGCATCTTCAGAATCAAATGTAAATGTGAAGTTTTTAAAAATGAAGTCCACATTGGGAGATGCATCCATTGAAGAAACTCAACACACTGTTGCAGGATTAATTACTGGATCGACACTGAATGAACCTCAGGAGTTGAAGCTAACCAAAGTGGCTTTTATCAATACTGAATCATTCACTGAGAACATCAACCTAGTGGATGAACCATCAAGTCAGTCTTCTGAATCAGATGGACAATCAAAATTCACCAATTCAGGATCTACACTACTGATGTCAAGCAATTCAGTACAACCAGTCTTTGATAATTTGGCGGTTACTGCTTTTAGCACACTCATCGAAACTGGCAATACAATTACAAGCCTATCATCAAGTGCATCGTCGGAATCAAATGTGGATGTGAAGTTTTCAAAAATGGAGTCCACATTGGGAGATGCAACCACTGAAGAAACTAAACAAATTGATGCAGGATTAAATACGAAGTCAACGCCTTACAAACTTAAAGAGCTGCTACTAGAAGAAAAATCTTCTACAGAAATATATACAAATACTCCAAATGATGAAGTGACCCGGTCATCTGAATCCAACGAAACATTCCAATCAACAAATGCAGACTTGTCCGGTTCAACCTCATCTGTTGCAGAATCTGAAAGCCCTTCAATAGTTTTTGGTCATGGCTCTGAATCGCCATCAACTGATTTATCTGTTATGGAGACTATATTTGTCGACTCCACTTTTACAACTTCTGTTGAAATTGATGTTCCTGAAATATTGGCGTCAAGCCAATCATCTGCAACTGATGGGCAGCTGATGTTTGAAGGAGTGACATCAAAACTGGTGGGGAACTCTGTTGTGCCCACATTGACTGAGAACAGTTTTGTATCTACAAATAAAATGTCGGTTGACAGTTTGGGATTGTCTGAATCTACCATTGAAATTGAACCTCTATTCACCAAGGCTCAATCAGTGATGACTGAGACAATTGATGGTAATTCAGAGCAAACAGAGGTGGAATTGGCTACTAAAACATCATTTCTTCCAACTGGACCACTCAAGATGCTTCATGTTTCAGAAACTGCATCAACTGTTTCAGAAGATGCTGAACATTTAATGCTGTCTAGCAAGTCTCTGGAAGCTCATTCCACAATTGCAGAAATGGCGGTACCAGAAGCAACAACACATCATTTTGAGATGAGAACAGACTTGTCTGATGCTCAACAAAAAATGTCAACATTGCAGTTGTCTACAAATGAGCCACAGACATTTGCTACGGAAGTGAGTGGGAGATTTGTATCTGGTCGGGCTACCGAATATAATGGATACGTCAAGGTTAGGGAATCGGAATTGACTCTGGCAGATGCAACAACAGGTGATTCTGGACAAACTGCTGCAGTGTCTTTAATTTTCCAGTTCACATCAGTCACAAATGACCCAGATTCGGTTGTGAAATTTGTTTCCTCAACTACTGAAGAAACTATAGCTCATAAAGATGTGCAGAGGATGTCTACGGTATATAATAAAAACTCAATTGCTACCAACGAAGATTCGATATCAGTTTCTGAGCATACATTAGATTCAACACAGTTGCAGTCAACAAATAGCCACAAACCTATGGAAGGCTTTGTGAGTTCTGAATCTACTATTGCCAGGAGAGAATTGCCACGCCAATCTACAGATCTAATTGGAAAACTGTCTACAAATTCAATTTCAAGTGGTTCACAAGGTGCTGCTGACAATGATGTCCAGATTTCAAGCGATGCTACTTCAAATACTGATGGATCACAATCCATAAATAGAGAAACCACAAATATGTATTCTACTATTGCAGAAGATTTCGCTGTCAAAGATGAAACTTCTTCTAATATGGCAGGCCATACTACTGAATCAAATGATGAACGCAAGAAATTATCTTCCTTTACAACTGGTGATAGTGCTGTAAAAACCGTTCCAGATGAACTTTCTACATTGACAACTGCCAACATAAACCAGACAGACTTGCAGTTTTTTGATGCATCAACTATATATGAGACTGCTCAACAGACAGATGAGACTATAGAAGGAACGCCTGATGAAGAAACGCCAGTTGTGGCTACGGAGTTGTCGAGTCAGTTTCCGTTGTCATTTAGTGAAGATCACTTTACAGATGAAGGAACAGTAGTACCAGAAGCCACTACAGAAAATTCAGAGTCTCTCATTGGATCGCCAATCGGAACTGCTTTAAGTTGGTCCACAAACCCTTCATTAGCTGCAGCAAAATCCTCTGGTGCTGCTCTGGTCACTATGGAGGACTCTGCCATTATTGAGAGGGTGTCTCCTGTTACTTCTACCACGATGTACTCGTCTGAAGAAGCATCTAAGCATGATGTTACTGATGCCAAACCTGCAACTGTTGACGATTCTACAGTGTCGGCCAACCATTTGCCAACAGCTACGAAATTCGCTCCACTAACTTCCACTTCAGAAGAATTGGAATTTGTTCGCAGAGAGGAAGTTGGTCAGACCCAACAGACAGATGAGAGTACTGAATTTATTGCTGATGCTACCACCGCAGGCATGGCTTCATCTGGAGGGCCTCCTTTGGGGGACCAAAAATTGGTTAGTCTGATCCAGTTCACAAATACGGCGACCACTTTGAAAGAAACCAAATCTGATGAACTAACTTCGGATCTGTTGACGACCGATGAATCTTCAGAGGACAAAACAATCATTGCTAGAACTGAAACAACCGAATCTGATGGTACTCTTTCATCGGCGAAACACGTGACTGGTACAGTCTATTACACGTCACCTCTAGTTGAGCTAATGACGAAGTCTGTTAGCCTGCAAAAATCCACTAGTGATTCAACTGTTGCTCATTCAAGTATTGGTGAATCCATTGAGTCTTCAAATGAAATTCTAGCTTCAAGTATGCCAGTCAAATTCACTTCGGACTATGTGACGCAAAGTAATTCGGATTCGGCAACTGTCACTAATTCAGGTTTAATTATTGTGCCCACGAGTTCTCCCAAAGCTCTTATGCAATTTTCTACTTTTGGCTCGATAGCTGCAGAGGAAGTTACTGGAAGGAGAGCGTTGAGCTTGTATACCGCTTCTGACGAACTGTTGCAAGTCACCAATTCGGAATCCGCTGGATTTGATGCCAGCATTTCAGTGAATCCAGAGTTGTCCAGTTCTAAACTTGCGCAGTCAACTTTACCAGATATCCAAAGTGGGGCCAGTACTGCGGAAAATATTTTCACAAATATTTACTCCAAATCTCCATTAGTTCAACTTATGCTCAGTTCTGTTCCCTCGCAATTGTCCACAAATCAACTCCAAACTTTGGAGCACACTGAGGGCGTCACTTTGTCCGCATCAGATGAAATAATTATCTCACAAAGAGAATTGTCTACCTTATCCACTGAATCAGAAATGGAATACCAATTTGCGTATGATCAATCTACGGCAACGCGCGAAACTTCAAATGTTTTTCAGCGCTCCACAGCTGAAAGTTTAGCTTCAGTGTCTGATGTTGAAAATCTAGAGAACGCCATTTACGTTTCGTCCACTATTGGATCTCAGATCACTGTATTCGGAGAAGCAAATTGCGACGATACAAAGTAAAGTGATGCTCCTTTTTAAGTAAAACTGGAAACTATTTTAAATAATTACTGTGCATACATTTTAACTGGAGATTAGGTTTTAGCAATTTACTGGATTTGCGTGTTGTGATTTTATTCTGTGATGATACTTTTTACTGTTCGAAATAGCTGGCTTCTGTTGGGTGCATGTGGCAATAATGGAGTGATAAACAATATCTTGCTCTCTTTAAATATAATTTTGGATTTCATCTAGATGAATGTATTTTACTGCCAGAGCTCGTAGGTTTCTATAACCTGGTCGAAGACAGTCGTGGGTTTTTAATATATCTGAACGTGTAATAATGGACGAATAATTTCGAGAATGTGATTTTTTTATTTTATTTTTTGTATTGGTGAAACTTAAAATTTCGATATTTTTTTATTATGTGGTGATGTATCTACAATTGTATAACCATAAGTGCCAAATATTTATTTTTGTTATAGCCCTAATCCGAATTCTCATCCGAACTTTTAAAAGACCTCAAACGTGTAAAAACTATTAAATATTTGCGTGTAAAAATATGAAAATTGTGTATTCTTGTTCTGTGACCGTATGTTCATTATGCTTTGTCCGTACATCCTGCGCTGCATTATTAAAATTATTCCATATTAATTTAAATAATAAAATTAAATGTCTTTAAAAATTAATTTGGATGTTACCCTTTTTTAATTTCATGTACTCCATGGTTAAGATACTGTTTAAACTTTTACTTGTTTTGATTGTGCAGTTTTTTTAGTAAAAAATAAAGTATATAAAAAACATGTGAATGTAAATTATATGAAGACGTTACATTCACATGTTTTTTATATACTTTATTTTTAACTTCCGATGAACATTCGTAGCTGTTTATTTTAGTTTTTTTAGTGTTCTATTGCTATTAGATATTTAGTTAATCCTACAGAATATATTGTACTCTGTATTAGTTCAGACGCTTTGCACCCACGCACGATCCAAGAGGAAGTCTGGGGGTGGGAAAAGTGCTGTAATATTCGCAAATGTGTTGATGTTGCTGGACCATACACACTGTTGTAATTAGCAAACTCTATAACCGACACACTGGCTACAGAGTGTACGTGTTCAGCTACGTCAACCCACGCGGATTAACCGATTCAATGAGGGTGCCCCTGCAGAGTTAATTTTGTCGACTTCTCAAACTCTTCATTTGATTGCATCGTTAAACACTTAATCGGCTAATTAAATAAGGTAATTTAAGTTGATGCCATACGATAAAAAAAACTCGACGGTCGATCTAGTAAGCGCTACTTAGAATTCACTAATATTTTTGGTCAATCATGCCCATAATTCAAAAGTAGTAAATTGCAGCAGGAATTATAATTTCGGTAATTACCTGCAGGTATAATTACATATCTAACCAGTCATTATATAAATGTTCATAATGTTATAAACGACTTATTTGCAGTCAGTGTTGGGTTCGCTGCTCATTTTTGAAAAGGAACCTGTTCCAGTTCTCGTTTCAGTTCCTACAGAAATTAAACGGCACCTTGAATATTTCAAAGTTTCTTTTAAAAGGAACCTATAATTTTTTCGTTTATTTTACGTTTTTTAGTTTTAAATACTAAATTTATAAATTTCTAAAATAATAAATTTTACGTCTGTAGATTAAATAAGCGCGTTTTTAATGACGTGTAGAACTGAAAACTTACAATAACTACATGACCTCGCATCTGAAGGACATACAAATTTTACGCCGATTTTTGGTCTCAGATCAATAACTCAACAGATTCTAATCTATCGATTTCTGTTTGATGCTGCGAAATTCTTAACTTTGAGTTATTTCACTTCACTCGTAGAAAATTGGAGGTTTTGACAAAAATGAACTATGTATACAGAAAAGGAACCCCGGTTCCAGTTCGTAAAAGAAAAGAACCAGTTCTTACATAAATTAAAGAAACCCAGGCGTTCCCAAGTTCCTAAAAAAAGGAACCAGTTCTAAGGAATGGAACTGTTCCGTATCGTTCCGTTGTTTGTAGTACTACCGTGCGCAAAAAATCTTAATGCAGTTTCATTCTTCAAGCGGAGGGGGGCGGGAGGCAAATGAATGGACGACGGTTATAACTTGTTGGCCTCCAAAAGCGTCAGACTGCCAGTTGCTTTTTTTTTTCTATCGCCAAACTTTTCATTCTGACTCATTCACTTTCCACTACGCGTTGGCCTAAATATAGTCTTCGAATATGCTGCATGGGCGTAGTAGAAAAGTTTTGTACGCTCGCTATAGCCATACCCAGTTCTGTTTCTGCCTAACCCCATTCGTGCTTCGTCCGCCATGTTTGTTTAGGGGAGATAGCTCGTAGCGAGTGTTTGTAATGTAGAAAGTTTTGTTGTTGGCGCGTTCAGCGACAATATGCCAAAGCCAAGTGCTTCTAGTCAGGATAATAATGGCGGGACGGACGAGGAGAAGGAACTCAAGATGCTGAGCGACCAGACTAAAGAGAACCAAGACGAGAGCGAGTTGAACGATGAGGACGACGAGGGTGCGGACATCAACAAACGGTTGAAGGATGCGCTCTCTAGGATCGGTTTGACGACAGTCTTGTTCGTCAATTACGTAGTTTCCAATACGAAGTTGGTTTTGGACTATTCGGGTGCTGCCAAAAATGACAGATACGTGCGGATGACTCTGTGAGTGTGTGTACCAGAGATAAACATTTCATAGAAATACTAGAAGAATTTTCCTTTCTTAAGCTGCGATAAGGAAATTAAATGATTCAATTGCGTTTTTTTTCAAGGTCCTACATGATTGCACCTATTTTCATCACTAGCCTAATCAACCTTGCATGGTAAGTGTCAACGAATGAACCTATTCATTGTATAAGAAACTTATCGCCGTTCCCCAGTTGGTTTTTCAGCCGACTGCGGTACGGTGGCCATGGTCCCGGGTTCGATTCCTGGCGCGATCTCATTTATTCGTTCCCGGGGTACTGGTGAAAATGTGCTCGTTTATTATGGGGGCACAGAATATCCTGTTGAGATCTCTGGTGGTTGCTCTAGTGATTCGAAATAATAATAGAAATAAGACGACACAAAAAACTAAGTATAAATATTTTTGTACTCTACTGTATAATTACTATGCTGCATTGTATATTCAATAAATAAATAAATAAATAAATGAACAAAATTGACTTAAATCAATAGTTATCATATTCTTCACGTCATTGTCATTTACAGTGAAGTTTATCCAATAAAAGATCAGCTGGTCGCTTATAAAATTTGCGAGAGGGACGAGGTTGTTTTGTAGACGTCCTAACCCCCTATTAATTAATTATTTATAAAATTTGCGCCGATGCCAATGTGAAATAAGAATAGATCAAACAAAGATTGGGGTTTACATTTTAGATTAGCCGGAACTTGTTAATATGATTCCACCCGACATTCACGATAGTTCTGTAAAATTGTTAAATTCGCCGAATTTCCGATCATCCCTTCGATGCACCAGCAAAGGATGATGTAATATTAGTTCCACATTTGGAGAAGCCTTTTTGCCACGCCCACTTCTCCATACACACCTGCACATGCACCTGTCAATCTAATTTCTCTGAATGAAGCCATGTCGGCGCTCAATTGCGATGTTACATTTTATTTATTTTATTTCAAGTTTTGTTTTTATTGATGGTATATAATTTCGTATATCTCTAATAAAATTCAGGTACATAGACGATGACTTGAAAGCGAAAGATGAAGGAAAGAAAAGAGCATCCCGAAAAACGTGGTGGCTGCGCGGATTTTGTTTAGTTTTCCAGGTTGGAACGATTCTTAGGTAATTATTCAGTTGTTTACTTATTTAAATTGATAGAATATTATTTTAATATGCTCTTTTGAAATTATTCAGTTATTTACTTATTTAAATTGATAAAATATTTTTTTGTTTTTATAACCTCATGTATGAATTAAATTATGTTTACAATTCAAATGTAATGTTTTTTTCTATGTTTTGTCCAGATATAGCCAATCCCTCATCTATGGCTACAAGAGTAAATACAGTTCAGGCAGCGAGAAGGCAAATTACGCCCGTAAGATGCGAATTCTCGATAATGATGCCACCTTATTGAGGTCATTCTCAAGCTTTTTACAAGGAGTGCCTCAATTTGCCTTGCAACTCTACGTCATCACTGAAGGCCCGAAAGAACTAATGAAGGACGGAGGTATTTGTAAATTTTGTATCGGATATTAAATTATTCGAAAAGCGATTATTCGATAAATCTTCGCGCAATTAATTGCAAAAAAAACGTTATAGGTTCAAAGGGCAAATATGGAAATATCTCCTGGAAATAAAAATAAAGTGTCATAAATTTGTATTCGTTTTGTCAACGCTGCCTTTGATGATGGACCGATGGATAGTCACGTAAGATATTCTGTTTCTTGAACCTACATTTTAATCGTACAAAATATTATTTTTACACAAATTAATTTCTCTATTTCTTGTTTTTTATCCCCTAAACAATTAATTTTAACAGCAGTCTTAATTTATTTTAAATGGAACAGGCTTTTGCAACAAATTTATGTAATAGATGGATACACATACTTGTTTTTTTTAACTGTTTTTTTTTTCCATTGACATAAAAATGATTTCAAAAACCATACGTTATTTATATGCTTTTTTATGTGCGGCCCGCCTAGTCCAGTACGCTTTAGACACAAACACGGTAATGCTGCGGACGGTCCTGGGTTCGATTCCCGGCAGACTAGTTTATTCGATGATCCGCGGTACTGGTGTCGCCCATAGTCCAGTTCCAGCTATCATTCCCCTTCCCTTGCCTTCCCTGCCCCTCACATATCTCCATAGACAAAAAATACGTAATTTATAATTTGTGAAAAAAAAATTCTGATACTCATTAATTTCTTCGCTTATTTTTTGCAGTCTTGTGGCAAGTCCTGTCCATGGTCAGCTGCATCGGAACGATATCTTGGGCAGCCGTGTCGTGCGACAAAATCCTCGGCTCGCAATCCTCCAAGTCCATCAGCGACTGGCGAGTCACCGCCCTCCTGGTGCCGTGGCGCCTCTTCTCCATCCTCTCCAGGATGACGGTGCTGGCCCTCTTCTCCACCCTGTTTCCGCTCTACTTCGGCATCGGATGCGTGGCCCACTATTGCATCATGTACTTCTGGATCCAGCGCCAGAAGGTGGCCACCGGACACGGCACGCGTGGCGAAGTGTTCCTCTTTCTGGTCGGCGGTCTCATCTTCATCGTGACCGATCTGTTGGTCAAGTACGATCGTTCTTTTCACAAGTATCTGGTCTACTATAGGTATGTTATTATTATTCATATTTAATAGGGAGAAATGCCTGTATTTCTGAAGGACATCGTAAGATTTTGTTAGTTCAATTACAATATTATGATTCCCAACTTTATTATTTGAGGACTGAGCGAGGTGAACCAATTTTGTTTCTTCACTCTCCCAAAGTGAATCAGAGCCATTAGCGAAAACTATTTCCTCAAATATAAAAAAACGGGACAATAATTCTTAGTTCGTTTTTCTGCTTGTCAATCAGTGAGAATACATCGGTGTTAATACATCGGTGTTAATACATCGGTGTTAATACAT
>JAUJYS010004333.1:0-12092 GCA_033995665.1 Melogona broelemanni | reverse complement strand
TGTCGTGTCCGAGTTTTGTCGTGTCTGAGTTTTGTCGAGTCCGAGTTTTGTCGAGTCCGAGTTTTGACATCGCCCCGACCGGAGTTGGCAGAAGTGTGCTCGGCAGGCTTCTTGGCTCAAATTTATTGAATACTTCATAAAAATTCCTCGCCGAGCAAAAGCTCTAATGTAAATCCCGTATTAGAATACCAAATTACCAAATGAGCAATTGAATTTTCAAGTTTAAATGATGAATTTAAAATTCCTTTTCGAATATTTCGAGAACACCATTTTAAATATGTATCTTCAATTTCTTTAATTCCATTTTTTTTAAATAGGCGAATCATTGCCCTACTTATCTGTCGCATATTAACCTGAAGAATAACTTTTAGCGTTGTTTTAACGAAAATGTTTTTGTTTATGTTTCCCAGGTGTTCCTCTAAGGACAATGATGGTTCTCGATGCTGAAGCTCGACCAGCCGAATTGCAGTCCTGTCATCCCCTCGGCCATTCAAAGTGAGTGCAGCGCCACCTTATTGCTTGGGTGGTGACATCTTTATTGTAGTCTCGGCCAATTCGCTCGGATCAAAAAATCAAATTACTAATTTTCCTCCTCACTTCGACTGATTTTGTAGGTCGTCTCCTTGCAGGTTCTCACTTCAGATGAGGAGGGGTGGACTTGTCAAAGTGTACGATAGCTGTCTCATGGCCGGGGTAAGTTAGTGTGACATGCACGGTGTACTTTTTGGTGGTCAGCTGGATGGGGTCAATGGTACATAACAATCACTCGCGAATCAAAATTAAGTTCACAAGAATAAAAAATTAATTCAAATGTGCGGGAGCATGCCGAAAATATTAACCCGCTTAAATGCAGATAGTTATACAATTTATTAGTCAGTTATAGTCTTTCCATCGGGCATTTCAAATTTATTTTTCATTTAGGAATGAAAAGGGTTCAATTTAGCTATAAGTCGAAAATCTGAATGACTTAATTATTCAAATTGAAAGTAGATATTAATCACTTCAAATTTAATTTTATTAATATTATTATTGTTTTCTAATTTGGTTGTTTCGTTTTCATTGCGCGAAGTTATTTTAACTATTATTAAAAAAAAAAGAAAAGGGAAAAAATGAAATTAATTACAAAAAATATTTTTTAATGAAATTTATTGAATCATGTACACGAATTCCGGAACTGTAATTAATAAAAAATGTCTAAATTTTCAGTCTCTGTACAAAAGTCTGTTGCTGTCGGAGAGGACAACTGTAGAGCAACTGATTCAGCTCCTACTCAACTGCTACAATTCCAAAGAGCGCGCCTCCAATTTCTCACTCTACGAGGCCTGCAAAACGACAGCATGTAAGTGGCGCCCTCCTCGTACAATATTAACTTTTCTTCTTTATTTTTCAAAAAAATTAGTTACATTAATCCAGACACCACTTTAAAATAATAATCTACAAATTCTGTCAAAAAAAATTAATCTTTTATTTCGCACATGTTGACAACTCATTTTTCAATCTTATTTTTTATCATTTCACATTTAATTTGGTGTCAGTATTTTTATTCGTTAAGCTGTTGCTAAAATATAATAAAAATATTATAAAAATAAATTAAAACCTTGTAAGTTGATTTTAAACATTTACAGAAGCCAATATTTTTTACCCATGATGATTTTATGTTCATCTGTTTTGTGAATTAATAATTTCATTTGATTTAATGCGATTGTGTTTTTTTTATTTATTTTTTTTGTAGATGAACGTCAACTTCATCCGGCTGACTATCCGCTCCTCATCCAGCAGGAATGGCCTAGTCCAGACGGATACGCGTTCCAAATCAAGCGGAATCCCGAATTCCTACAAAGAAAGAAGGTAGGTTGCGCATCAATAAATACATTATATATATTTTTTTACAATTACATTATGTATTTTTTTACGTTTTAAATACATTATGTTTTAACGACATCGTTGATTTCCTGAATTTAAATATTGGTATTGCGTGGAATGGAAGGGAAATATTGGTACTCGTTCCTTTTGAAAAGGAATCTGCTAAAAAAGGAACCAGTTTCAGTTCTTACGGAAATAAAAGAAACCTATAGGCGTTCCTAGGAACGGAACTTTTCTGTTCCGTTTCCACCCAACACTGGCGTTTCACAATTATTTCGTCAAAAATGACTAATTTAAATAAATTAGAACGTCTTAGGTGTTCCTCAAATCAGAATAAAATATAAAAACAGAGTTCGTTTAACGGGAACGATTAGAAGATGAACGAGGACACAACACAAGGTGAAATACTATATGTACTATAAAACGCGTTTCTTTACATCTACAACGTCGCTTTGTTTATCATTTCACCTTGTGTGGTGTCCTCGTTGCGGTTCAACGAACTCTGTTTTTATATTTTAAGATTTAATTTAATTAAATAAATAAATTTATTTATTGTGTAATTGTTTTCTTTTGCTCAGCTGCTATGGACCAAAAGTTTGGACATCGCTGGCAACGTCAATTTCCGCCTGAGCTTACGTGACGAAGTCAACCCAAAGATCATCCATTCGCCGACACTGAAGCCCTCCTACAACAACTACGAAAACTATTTTTATATTTAGGTAAAAATCAATTTTTTTTTACATGGGGACATAAACCGACTGGAAGCGCGGTCGCGTCCACCAATCGAAAACACCGAACTGCCTTGTTTCATCTATCGTTGTACATTAGTTGTTCTCCCATTTATTATTCGCACATAGATAATATATTATAATTTGTCACCAAATTATATGTCCCAGTGTATTCGATTTTGTGGTGAAGAAAACCAAGAAAAGTTGGAAATTATGTTAAATGATTTACTTTGTTAAATACATTGAATAATTACTTTGTATAATTAAATACATTGTATATTTTACACGTCAAACACACCAAAGAACTAGTCTTTATCATGTATTCGAATCTATATGTCAGATTTGTATGTTGGTAATTTTTTTATGTGGTATTGCCTGATTTGTATTGCGGCGATGAAAGGATATTTTGACCCTGTGCGAATTGAATTGGTCGACAAGGTCGGGCCTCATAATTGCTAGCGACGGTCGCCGTTTAACTTTGGCTCACCGCACGTGCGCTGTTCTCGAGTCCGTCCGTGACACGGCGACTGTCGCGAGCAGTTTCTGTGGGCATACCTTCACTCCAAAGAATTTTATTGCTTCATATTGCCGGGCAAATATAAATTGTCATTGACACATTGTAGTTTTCGCGGAATGTGACCGATATCATATTCCAAAATGTAAATAATTGTTTCAGTTCATTTTTCGAAGCACATGAAATCCAATGGCCTCTTGATATTTTCTCAATTTTGAACAGAGAAAAAAATATTTCTCGCAATATTTTATGATATTCTAACTTTTACTTATTTAATTTTAATTTTTTTTTGCAATTTTTTTATTGCACCATAGTACTAAAGCCTACTGCAGCAGCAGCTGTATCGATTATTATTTTTTTAAATTAAACTTCGAATGTCTAATTTTACCCACAAGAATGGGGAAATTAATTTTAATATCCATTTTTATTCACTGAAAATATTTTACCTTATTTTTCTCCGAGCAGCCATCGATATGAAAGTACTTAACAAAAACTAATTGAAGCATTACAAAGTATATATACGTACGCCGTGCTATAATAAATGTAACAAGTAATTCTTGTTATATCAATAGATATATATATAGATATGTCGTTGTCGTATATTACGTAATCATGCAAAGTGAAAATTCAATTCACTATTGTTGTGTATATTGCAAATGCTAAGCAGAATTTGTTCAGCACAAGGTTGAAAGCGGATTTTCAGTTTCTTAATTGGGCATTTTCATAGCACCTTCTATCGCAGGACCAACCAATAATTTTCCTTTGATTTAATTTGAAATGATTTGCGAATTCCGTGAATTACTTTATTTTTATCATACAATGGCGCATCCACGATTCATTATTTGCAAAATTAGAAGGATTAAGTCTCATAGCAAAAATTGCTCAGTTTAATTTTTAGAAAGATTATTTGAACTTACGATACGTAGATTTTATTTAGTTTAACCAAAATTTTATCATTAAATTTAACAAGATTAAAACAGTTAAGTATTTTATTTAAAAAAAACATACTCTTTTGCAAAAAAAATATATTTGCATATCTTTTTTAGCTTCTATTTTTTTAAAACTTTACTCAGCTGGAGAGTTACGCCCTCAGTAATTTGAAAAACCACTTTGATATCAATTACCAACGTTTTTGTGCAATTTGTTTTGTGACTATCGCACCGCAAGAAATTAAAATAGCGGTGGAATTATTTGTACAAATCATAACTTTAAAATGCAAAGTTCATTCATTCATGTTTAACATATCCAACATTTTTGTTTTCATTTTTGTGTACAGTATTGCTAGTCGTTGTTCAATGTAAACAGTCTCCCCCCCCACAGAAACGTGTATATTTCGCTCTATCTCTTTTTATATCTTGTTCCCGTAAATATATGAAACTATTGACAGCTTATAACCAAATTTTGATGTACAGTAAAGTGCGCTTTATAATTTGTTTTTAAGACAAATTAAAAATGCAACCCATTTTGTAAGTAACTTAAAAAATATATGAAAAATTTGGCATTTGGTTTAAGCAATAAATGTTCAAATCCCTATATCGTACATGTATCTGAGCACTTTTGCACATTCATCGTGAAAAATATTTAGGTGAACAATTTTGGCATATTTGCAATGCGCGATACTTGGTATTTGCATACGTACATCGTGTATGTCCGACTTCCTGTGTATTGTGATTGCATTTATATCTATCTACGCGTTCTGTCCTCGGCTAATCCAAACTTTTAGAATATATGAATTGTAATGAACTGATAAGTCTACCAAATTCAAATTCATATATAGCTATAAAAGCACTGTGTACCGGTTTCGCCCCACATTACCCTACGTCGCCCGCACATTAAAATATAGAAGGGCACACAGAACCAAAAGTTACAGAGAAATGTAAATTATCGAACCAAATGCACTGTAATATCGATTAACAGAGCCGCAGTGCGGCCAAACTCAACAGTTTTAATTGTACTCCTTTGATTCAATAATTTTATTTCTTGTTTCCTTTCTGTTTCGTCGATTTCGTCAATCGTCTGATTTGTAGAATTGAATTTGAAAAAAAAAATCAGTTTCTCTGTTGTTGATTTTTGTTTATTGGAACTGTATTGTCACAAACCGTATCTCATCAATTCTCTACGATATCCTATATATGCAAATGTAAATTTTTTATTGTATAAACTTTTGATTTATTGTCTCTGCTGCAAAAAAAAATGTTATTTCACCAGAGTATGAACGAATACCTTGAAACGGCAGCAACCATTGTACATTAATGTCATGTGAATAAATTTTCATTAAAATTTGTTGATCAGAAATCAAAAGTGTTTTTTTTTGTCTCTATTTGATTTTTTGATTTTGAATGACTCATTGAGTTGATTTTTGGTAAGTATTTATTTAAAAAAAAAACCGCCTTAATGTTGACGATCGAAAATTTTGCACAAATTTGAATAAAAACATTATTAAACTAATATACTTGATTTTTAAATTTTTTGAAAATAATGTTTCATATTTCGAAAAAATTAATCAAGAATCCCAGAACTAGTTTCACACTTTCACACATCATCAGCTGGGGCTTAGAGTGACTTTTTGAATATGAAATAATGAAATGAAATAATATTAATTTTATTTTTATTTAAAATACCCGCGATAAAGCTTTCTGGACAGCCCCCGTTATCTAGGCTGTAGCCATTTCTGCACGGTAGAGGTCTCTGCTATCCACACGCATTTCATTCACATGGTATGTCCTGATCAGAATTGTGCCAGAACGCGTTAAGGGATCGCCTCACATCCCAATATCCAATATATACGAGTAACACACAAACAGTTCAACGCACGCCAGATCAATCCGGATGGATGTGCCATCGCCACCCCCACAGGGAGAGGGCAATAATTTGTTTCTGTTTTGTGTGTTGCTGTTG
Organism: Melogona broelemanni; assembly: GCA_033995665.1. Classification (NCBI taxonomy): domain Eukaryota; kingdom Metazoa; phylum Arthropoda; class Diplopoda; order Chordeumatida; family Chordeumatidae; genus Melogona; species Melogona broelemanni. The sequence continues at coordinate 6,089 of JAUJYS010004333.1, read as the reverse complement.
TGCTTGAGCCCCGCCGCCTCCTCTAAAAGGTAATTTTGCACATTTGCTTAACGATTTGAAACTGATTCTGACGTTGCAGACATATTTTAATGTCTGCTGCATGGTTCGAAAGTGACAAAAGCAGAATTTACTCCTTCGTTACGATGCCGTTTCGATTTCTATCGGCGTTGTCATTGAGGGGGTGAGGTGGGGGTAAGGGGGGATTCGGCCATACGTTGAACCAGACTGACTCAGTTTTATACCCTCGTTTGATCCGTTTCTGGTGCTAGGAACACACCGCTTTATTTCCAGACGCTAGTTAGGTGTGTAGTTAAGTGTGCACCAGATAAAGCCTTTTTAAAAATTCAGGTATTGGTTCTGGGGTTGATTCTAAAATTTGATGCATCTATTGTGTCTTCCAACCCCCCACTCTCCCTTATTCCCCCCTACCACAGTGAGGGTTGATTGGTGTTGGATCAGGTGATCAGGTGTTTCATCCAGTTCATTTTCAATCACCTGCCGTGTTGCTCACCTCTATTGTTTGTTGGTTTTGCGAGCGCGGTTTTGTATTTTGTTAGCTTACTAGGCCTAGGAATCTGGTTCAGCACATCGGCCTGACAAGCAGAACCTGACGCCTGTTTAGTGTAGTGTTGCGTTAGTGTAGTGTTTCCGAGATTGACCGCATGACGATCTAGGACGTACACGGACTGACACGGGGGAATAGCGGGAGCTGGGACAATGTGCCTTTTGTGCGAAGTCAGTCGGAACAATTGTGTTCTTAACTTGATTGTTTATTTAGCTGCACCGGCTTTGCAGTCTGGTCAGTCAGTCTGGTTAAAGCGTGGCTTTTGTCTAGGAAACTGATAAATTTAACCAGAATTCATGATGGACAAAAAATAATACGATGAACCTTTGACGACAGCCCTATCATTGAAAGCTTAAAAACAGTTACTTTTGGAAAATAAATAAAAATACTTTCGGAAGGGGTTAAAATTTATTAGCAAGATGAAAAGAGACAGAACGACGTGACAGTCAGGAAAACATGTTATTCCTTTTCTCATCAGTAACAAAAATTTTTGTGAATGAAATTTTACTAAAAATAACATTTTTTTTTACCAAAAAGGTTTTTTAAACGCAAAATTATACATAATTTCATTCAGAAATGATTACAAGAATCGCCTTTTAAAATAATTTGTGAAACAGAAAAATATACGACAAAAAAAAACTTCCTAAGCAATGGTGGTACTGAACAGTTTCTTCGTTTTTGTTTCAAGCAATATTTTGGGGATTATTTTCTAATGACGCTCTGTGTTACATATTTTTCTAGAACACATTGTACGTGCGCCTTACACGTATTGGTATTGTTCCCCCGCTACAGGGTGCCTTAGATGTGACCAACATGAAGAGAAGAATGCCCAACGTTCCCACTTTGATACTACAACGAGAGCTGGCCAACACCTGTCAACAAAATGGGATGAACAACCGAGACATGCAGTTGGCCGCTGAAGAGAAGGCAGCCTCCTGCGAAATGGAGGAAATAGTAAGACTGCACCCTTTCCAAAAATTATTATTGGTTCTGAATTTACCCATTTTGTACATTACACTAACAATGGGATTTGGAACATTACACTACACGTAAATCTAAATGGTTCGTTTTTAGAAAATCAATTTTGAATTTGAAACTTCCCCGGGGATCCCGGTTCGATTCCCGGCGCGGGTTCTCGTTTACGGATAATTCCAATCATACGTTTGAAGCTCGATGACTGTCTTATCTACGTTATGCATGATCTATCCACCAATACAATGCTTTCTTGATAATCATCCAATTTCAGAGTTGTCAACTACCGGAAAACACTCGAGCCACATTCCTCGTCACCTTCAGTCCCGACGGGTTAGTATTATTATCATTTCGTTCCTGCAATTCATATATTTTGCGAGTTACGTTTATCAAATGAGAATTTAAATATTGTTGTGTATGTGTGCGCTCAGGACGAAGGTAGCTTCGGCCCACGGCAACCACAAGATCTACGTGAGCGATATCCGAACGGGCAAACACCTGCACACGCTGGAAGGACATCCGAGAACGCCTTGGTGTTTAGCCTTCCATCCGTCCTACAATGATATCCTCGCGTCCGGCTGTCTGGGAGGCGAAGTGCGAGTTTGGGATTTACATGTACGTGGCTTATTAATTTCTTTGTATATGTTTTTTTTTGGCTGGAGGAGGGGGGGGGGGTTAAATCACCAGTTTCATGAAGATACCCTTTTGTCTAATTTCCCCCCTCTCCCTGTTGCGATCGAGGAATAGAATCAAAAAGCATTTTGCGATCGGGACATATCCTCCGATCCGTGATCCTGTGAATATGAAAATTAATCAAGTCATATTTATGATCAATTAACTTTCACCCAAACCGGGATTCGATCCCAGATCACAGAACACTGTTTGGTTCTCAGTGTTGGGTTCGTTCCTTTTGAAAAGGAAGTTGTTCCAATTCCCGTTGCTTCAATGAAAAAAGGAACCAGTTCCCATTCCAGTTCCTACAGAAATTAAAAGGAAATTAAGCGTTCTTAAGTTCCTCATAAAAGGAACCAGTTCTTAGGAAGGGAACTTTTCCGTTCCGTTCCTACCCAACGCTGCTGGTTATGGGCCGAATTAGTGACGTATTTATGATCAATCACTTGAACTGTCGGTTCCATCTTTGATTGTTTGATTTTGTAGTGGTTGCTTGTAAAACATTGTTTTGACATATTTTATTGTGTGTGGTGCAGGGCGGCTGTGAAGTGTGGGCCGGTGAGCGTAATAACGCTATCGCCTCCGTCGCGTTTCATCCCACCGACAAGGTGCTGGTCATCGCCACCAACAACATGATCTACTTCTGGAATTGGGTGCTGGCTCAACCGTTCGCCTGGTGTAAGACTGCCTCCGAAAAGGAACGAGTAAGGTGAGCAAATCGCGTTTATTCAGTGGTATGAGAAACAGGCTTGTGGGTGTGACGGTCACCGGTTCGATTATCGAGGTGGACTCTTGTTAGTTCGATTACGGAGTATATTAGAAAAGGTTTTCACCTGTTACAACTTTTGTATTCAATGTTTACTGCAGTTAAGCTGGCAGATTTAAGTCTACACCGTGAGCCATAAATTTGCGTGCCCCCGCAGTAGCTCCATTACTCAGCTAAAAATGGCCGGATTGTTATGAAATTTGGTACAAATATGGAGTAAATCATTGCAAGCCTTTGAGCTATTTCAATTGATGCTAAAAACATGCAAGTAATGGAGCTACAGCGGGGGTCACAAACTTATGACTCACGTTGTAGAGTATTTGTTTCGTATGTTTTGTTTTTACATATACGAGTTATTTGTCACTAAGCCTCTTTAACAAACAGTACATTTCCACATATTGTCATAATGCTACGGCGCGGCAATTACCCCATCTAAATCTAATAAAAAGTGACCGCCGCAGTGTCAAAAAAACTGCCAACCTAAAACCACAGTGCCCTCAAACATTGCCTAAACAACACGAGGGCACTTTAAAACATCGCGACTGGCGAACCAATGACATTGTGATTTTGAAATTGATTAGCCTTTCGTTGATTTAGTAAAATAAAAAAAAAATCGTTTATTGTTCATTTCTACAGATTCGTTCGTTTCGACCCGTATGGCCACCGCCTGTTTACCGGCATCGCCAACGTGGCGCCCGCGTTCCGACACCGTGACGAGTTGGGCAAATTGGACTGGTCTGGGTTATACTTATCCGAGGACCCAAATGTTGCACTTGATGCATTTTACGAGCTTGTGGATCAGGCGAAGGCGAAATCCATGACTAGTATTGAGCCTGGGTCTCGAAAGGATAAGAACTGGATTAACGGTGGAGTCAAGAGGGCTATTAAGAGGAAAAACAAACTCTGGCGACTGCACTTGAGATTTCCCGACAGACTCAGGCTGGCGGCTTATGCTAGAGAAGTACGCAATGCCACCATCAGACTCGTGAACTGCACAAGGGCTGATTTTTTGGGTAAAATGATTCTTAATGCCAAAAATGTCAAAACTCAATGGCGTCATCTCAAAACTCTCACTAAAGGAGAAAGCATAGATGCGGTGCGAGTGTTCCCACTGCAACTCAAAAGTGACTCTTCAATATTGCCGTCTGATAAATCATTTGATGAATTGCAGCTTGGTGAGATTGGTAAATTCTTTGCAGATATAGGGCCATCACTTGTGAGTAAAACTGACATTGAGTATGACTACTTCGTCCCTCCTGTGAGGCGGGGAACCGGGGCTTCGACAGCCGGCCTCGGAGATGTTAAATTCAAGATACCAATGATTCAAATGGAAACGCTGAAGAAGTTGGTTAAGATGGCGGATGCCAGCAAGGGTCCGGGCCCTGATGGAATCGATATGAAACTGATTAAGGATTGCATGGGTGTTTTTGCTGAGCCAATAGTTTATCTGTTTAATCTTTTTATTGTATCTTCGTCCATACCCTCAAAATTTAAATCGGCCAATGTAGTATTAATATACAAGGGGGGTGATGTAAACGACTACTCGAACTATAGACCAATTTCATTGCTCAATGCTCTCCACAAGCTTTTTGAAAAGTACATTAAAATTTTCCTCGACGACTACTTAATGAAGAATAACATCCTGTCCAGCAGACAGTTCGGATTTCAGAGGGGATTAAGTGTAAAAGATGCGGTTAGATATCTGATGGATATTGTGCGAAACGGCATGGAGGACAGATTAAAGGTCGGGGGAATCTTCTTGGATGTGTCCAAGGCCTTCGACTGTGTTAACCATGAACTTCTTCTTTTCAAGCTTGGTAAATATGGCATTCAGGGAGCAGAACTCCAACTGTTTGAGAGTTACCTGGCAGATAGACATTTTGCAATCAAAAAGGGCATTAAGTATGGCCCAAAATTCTTATCAAAGTGCGGTGTTCCACAGGGCTCAGTCCTTGGACCCTTGCTGTTTATATTGTTTGTGAATGATATGTATAACCTGGATTTGAAGGGTAACATAATTGGGTTCGCTGATGATACAGCTTATCTCCTGGGGGAGGACAGTACGGCGCACCTGGAAAAGCAGATTCAATTGGATATGCGCTTACTTGCCAAATGGTTTAATAAGAGTGGTCTTGTTTTAAATGCAAAAAAGAGCGCAGTTATCCATTTTGGATACCGCAATATCACTCACGGTACCCTTGATATTGTTATGGGGGGGGTGCTCCTAGAGCAGGTGAAGGAGGTCAGGTACCTGGGATTCATGGTGACTGACAATCTGTCCAATGTGAGTTACGTCGATTACTTATGTGGGAAACTCAGAACCTCTGTTTCTATGCTGAAAAGGGCAAGGGATGGGATTGGCAGGAAGCACATGCTACTCCTTTACAACGCATTTTTTATTTCACACATTAATATGTTTATTGTTTTCTGGGGTTCGTCCCCTAAGCATATCTTGAATCGAATCCAGGTTTTACAGAATTCATGCTTCAGAATCATCACGCGTACATCGTTTAGGCAGCACAGGCACATACACACGATCGGTTTACATAAAAAGTTAAATTTACCTAATATCAATAAGATATATAAACTTAGAGTTCTAGAATTTGCACATTCGTACAGGGATAATTTAATAGAAACCTATGCTCCAATAATACCTCCGTGGGGTGGCATAGTCTCATCTGGTGCATATACAGTATATAACTATAAATTAAAAGCAACTAATGAACTATTTGAAATCAGAGTCACTGACATATGTAACGAGCTTAATTTTATTATACCAGACTTTCCCTATTCCCGATATAAAAAATTACTGAAAAAATGTTTCCCCTTCCTCTTGAATGCTTCAGAAGATCCCACACTCGAGTCTCTGGTGCACGTATGTTGATCATTTTCTGAGTTGGATATCCTATCCTCTTTCCGAGCAGGTGTCCCGGCGTGCTCCTACGATGTGAACTTCTGTAGTCGGGTCTGTTGTGTTGACTACAGTTTTTTATACTCGCCGGCGAGGGAAGGATTGATTGGTCTCGGGTTTTCTTAAGCCTTGCCCTCCCATAATGAATATCTGCTAATATTACTGTCGACTTGTTTTTCAGGCGCTGTGGATCGGCTGGTGAT
>JAUJYS010004332.1:0-12092 GCA_033995665.1 Melogona broelemanni | reverse complement strand
GGAATCGAACCCGGGACCACCCGCTCAGTAGAATGTGACCATGCCCACTGAGCCATCGATACGTACATTGCGTAATATTGGTACATAATTGGGGCATAAGCTGAACAGATGACGATTCCAAAATTTCTCAGCACATAATGTTTACTCATTATGTACTCTCTTCGCATTTAAATTTAAATATTTTAATTTTCTTAGTAGTCCTGACGTTGTACGAGCTAAAACTGTTTACCTAGGTCTTAAAATTGGGGTTAGGCTCAAATTAGCCCAATTATATAAATACACAATTAGAAAATGTAATATATATTGAATTTCGGCCAGATTTTGCACTGATTAAGTTATTATAAGCCAGAATACAATCACACTTAAAAATTATATCCTTCACTTGTAATGGCGGTTCAGATATCTTGTAATAGGTGGTTTTTTTGGTATGCCAGATTAATACATAAATTCAAGGAATTCTTTTATAGATTTATAAACCTGTATATACTTTTTTGTCATAACAAATGTGTTAGAAAATGTTTCCTTTCATACCTTGGGTAAACGGTAATCCAGAAAGCTTAAAAGTTTTCTCCGCGGAACCAGAAAAAAAAACCACACCGCTCTGGCAAAATGGAACACCGCGCTCACAAATGGAAAAGCAGACTTACTCTTCGTGAGGCTTCATTCTTAGGTTGCGAAAGCGTGTAGAGTACGTCAACGTGTTTTAAAGCAGATCTACTAGCTTCCGGAAAGTGGTATTTCACCTATTTTAGATATAGCTTTACCGCAAATTCTTTAAAATTGTTCTCTATTTTTTAATTGAAGTAAGGGAAAGGAACGGAAAAGTTTCAGGTGCCTTTTGAACCTGAAACTTAAAAACGCCTAGGCAATTTTTCTTCTTGAGGAACTGTAACGGGAACTGGTTCTTTTTTTTCCATCGGTGGAACTGGTTCAAACGTTGAGTTAGTGATGGGTAAGAGCCGTTTCCTTCAAATAAATTAATGACGACCATTTTCAATTTATTGGAACTATTTCTTTTGCAATAGGAACGAACCCAACACTGCTAGTGAGCCACAAATGAAAACTACGTCATCAGTGGCAAAATGACAAAAATAATGTAGGCATCCGTTTTTAGGCTTTTTAAATCATTGGTTCCGACCTTGAGTTAATGAAGCGTTGTTTGTTAAATGAATTATTCCCCTGTCGAAATGTCCAATTTTTATGAACTCAAGCGCGCTTGAGAGGGGGTTTGACTACAGTGATTTAAAAAATAAAAAATATACCTGGAATATGAAGAGATGGCTGAAATAGCGCCTCGGGACATTTATACCTTTCCTGATTGATGGTAAGAAACTGTCTTTTCTCATAAGGCAACACGTAGTCGCAGGTCTTCTCCAAAACCGTGGTCTTAGTTACAATCTCCATCGTCTTCTCGTAGTCCAACGCCACGAAGCACTGCTTCTCCTTAATGTCCTTGACGACGTCAATCCACACCTCGTGGGTATGGCAAAGATCTCGATTGGCTAGTTCTGTCGACAGGTTGCTGATGAACCATCTACCTGCCGTCATAATAGGATGTGATTCAATACGATAGAATGTGTTAGAATTAAATGCAATTTTACGTGTACGATTGGTACCTGACCAAATATTTTCAGACGTAGCTGAAGACGAGGTTGGCACCTCCGAAAGTGCATTGCTACGACTCAATTTGGTAATTTAAAATAGATTTTAATCTAATTATTTTCGCAAGCTTTCATGGTAAAGTTGCGTTTATTCTCAACATATATTTGTATTCGGAAATCAAAAGTCTTTATTTGTTTGGGTTTGACACTGTGTGAATATTAATCTTGGTCAAACTATTACGCCAGATTAAAGAGGGAACTTTGCAAGTAGAAAACAATACTTAACATGCTTAATAACAATTAAGAAAATATGAATTATTATTAATATTTTCTTAATATAAAAAAAATGTTTTCAGATATATTGTACAATATATTGCGTCATATCCATTGGTTCTAAAAATTTCCACCCACCCATTGAAAGCGTGACAGATTGTTTGTTAAAAATTCAGTATGTGGAAATCACGCGAAATTACTGCCGGAACAGCCACTCCGCAGCGTATGCGAAACCTGCGAAACACCCTGAGATGTGGCTGCTCTGCAGCGCAATTGAGTTGTGTGTGATTGCTAGTATCCGGGGGCAGCAGTCATTCTTGCCGCGATCTATGCAGCGTCGGCTCTGCGGATCCAAATTGGTTGATTTGCTCAAAAAGCTGGTGTTCTTCTGCGTACAGTACGAAGCGAGCGAGTTTACAGGTTTTTATATGAATTACAAAAATGTATCTGTGACAATTAAAAGGAACGTCATGAGAGGAAAAAGCAACCTAAACTGTTTTAGGAGCCGTGTGGATGAAAACTTAAAAATAAAGAAATCCTTGACCAGGGATATTGGAATATAAGGAATTGTTAGTGGAATTGTTGCCGTTTTATCCCTGGTCAAGGATTTCTTTATTTTTAAGAAAAAGCAACGAAGCAAAAAGTATTACCGACACTGAACCAAAGTAACTGAACCGTTAAAAAGTTACTAAAAAAAACATCGTAAGTAACGTCACGTTTTCGATAGTTATTCATCAACGTTGTATCTAATTTACAGTAATGAATATCACTACAGGAAATAATGCACCCCTCGTATCGCTTAGGCGATGTCTGAGGGGCACATGCTCACCAATTCCTCAGGATCGCTCAACCAAGTGCGCACACAGGGAATCAAACCTGGGTCCGTCGAACATAAAATATCGAATGGACTACGACTAAACGGGTTTGAAAAAAATAGCACGAAGTCAAACATCCTTTAGCTGGGAGCATGACTCGTTCCCAGCTGAGCAAAGGGTAAAAAAATACCACACATTGTCTGTTGACAGTTATGGTATTTTTGGGGGTGACCTTTGTCGCATTTGGGTCACGGTGCCACTCTCCCCTAACCTTCAACCTCTCCACTGATCCCCCTCGCCCTCCCCACTAGCATTCCTCCACTATTGACGGATCTGGTTCACTGGTTCCTAACCATCGAAAAGTCCAATTTCATTATATTTCGTCATTTACCCGCACTGCGAAGCAGCGGCGACACTATCCACTGTAATCGACACATTGCCATCGACATAAGCATGAGGCCTTGGGGGGTACACCCTTCTCACCTTCTCACCTCCAGACAGGCGGCATCCCTTCTTCCCCTTCTTGAATGCGAATGTACAACTCGAGTCTACCCTCCCTATTTCCTCCCTTGTCATTCGCATTCAAGAAGTTATGTATTTAACAAAATAAATATATCTAAATATTAACGACAATATCAAAATATATTTTAGCAAACATTAAACGACATGAGCGGGTAGAGGCGAAAATGTCCTAATATAATGCTTAAATTGTCGTGTGTTAGATAAATAAAAAAGATATATAATTGATTACAAGTTATTTATTTATTTTTTAAGTCATGTATTATACTAGGGAATCATTTCACAGTAACTAAGAAGGTATCCCGCCTAACTGGAGGTTTAAACGGCAGTCCACAGGCCTCATATGTCGATGGCAGTGCACTAATCCACTATTACTGCCGCTGTCACGCTTCACATACGATCCTGCGTTCCAGAAACCACCCGGTCCCGGTCTTGAAAAAGAAAACCATGGACAATCAAAATTCAGAATCTAAGGTATTTTTTTTTTTTTTTAATGTATGAATACTGAATTATTGACGCGAGTTGTACACAAATCTAAAACCTTGGTGGCGAGTCAAATACATGGTAAAAGCGTATGGTCACGTAGACGAATCGACCCTAATCACAAATTTACAATATGTACCCGCAAGCAGCCCCTTATGGGGTGTGGCCCCCCGGTGCCTATAGCAGGTAATCCACTCCGAATCCTACTGATTTCCTGATCATCAAATCTAAATGTAAAATATCTCGAAATCGGCTCCAAAGTCAAACATTATTTCAACACTATTACAGTGCACGGCTCATTTGAATATAGGCTTGAGCACAGCATTATCTTTGTTGGAATAATTTAGAAATACATAAACAACTTCAGACATATTGTCTAAACCCTCGTCTCGTGTCTAAACTGTGCTCCGCGGGAATTTCCCAGGGGCTCCGCGGCCCCTCATGGACACTATTAACTTATATCCAAACGCCATTAACTTGTATTAAATGGAGATTCGCCGTTAAAATTGGTAGCCTATTAGGGGCTCCGTCACTCAAATTGGTTTTAAAAAGGGCTCCGCGAGGCAAAAAGTTTGGGAAACACTGGTTTAAACAATAAAAAAGGCCTATATTCGTTTGATTATTTGAATGTTCTATGGTTGTGTTGTGTTGCGCAAACAGTAAACGGTTAAATAGTGTGTAATCTACTGGCACAAAATAATTAGAGGCACATTAAAAACTGATAACCGAATTTGATTCTCAAACAAAATCTGCGGGATGTGTAATGGCACGGATTGTGTTTTAGAGAATATTTATCAGATATTTTTCTCTAAATTAAATTATGTGTTTATTTATTTGCAGAATGATGAAGACTGCATAAATGATTTTGATGAGTTGTATAACTTCAAGAGGATCCACTGGATTTTATCCAGGTAAGTACACACTAATAAAGGATTCGGTAACTGTTAAAATTCCAAAGAACGCGTTAAAAATTCAAAAGAACGCAATTAATTATCTATGATCTGACAGGATGTTGAGCAAAGATGGCTTACTCCACAATTAAATCCACCATAATTTATTTCACTAAAGCCAGTATTTCACTACGCTACTAGTCGCCGCGACTGCACGCGCAGCGAGCAAATCGCAGCATCAGTACAGCGAACAGGGTGTCTCACCACGACGTCATCGCTCGTCGCTTGAACATGTTCAATTCTACTCGCCAGCAGCCAGCGACTACTGACGAAAACAAAAATGGCTCAATGAAGCGGCACTCGGTTCGCTGTACTGATGCTGTGATTTGCACGCTGCGCGTGCAGTCGCAGCGACTAGTAGCGTAGTGAAATACTGGCTTAAGAAACTTGGGTTGCACCACCGTTCCCACTTTGTGATGAAAGCGCACATCTGCTCACAAAACTACCCAGGAGGGGCATTCTCGTTTTTCCCGAACGACGGACTTGATATCATCGAATATTGTGGTTACTGGCAAAGAAGGTTGCAACACTGTCATTTTCATTAATGATAAGATACTTTTGCCACTTTTCGTCACTCTGTATAGGTATCTTGACAGAGTCCGGATTTTGTATGGTGGGTAAGTCGACCAATATTTATACTCGTCCAGAATCTCAAACTATAGTAGAGACCCAAACTTAAGTATGCGTAGAAACATAGATGAAGATAAGTTTGGATTTTATCGAAGATGAACATTGTAACTCTGCTTGGATACGTTAAAAATATCCATTCAAATCGTTATAGTAGAGACATTAGGTACTTTTCAAGGATTTGCAGGGTTCGATTTGCCAAAATAAAAATGGGGGCGGATCAGTGGTGGTTAAGGGGGTGGGGGAGACACATGGCGGAATTTAAAAAATAATAATAAAATGGTATTAACTCCAATAATATATGAAAAGGGCACGCGCATTGCTAATTTCTAAAAAATATGATATTGCAAAATGTGACGCATAATATGGATAGAGCAACACATTTTATTAAAAACCATTTTAGTAAAATATAAATTAAAGTAAAGTGCACGCGTAGCGCGCCTTTTTCAAAATTGCAAGTTCAACTTAAAAAAAAGCCCACGCTGCAGGAATTTTTTAAAAGTTGGAAGTTCAATTTTAACAAAAATAGAGCACCGCGATTAAAGTAAAAGGCAGTCGGATAAATATATATGGAAGTGGATAAGGAATAGGCGCGCGCAATTTTTGAAAATTTGATACCGCATCCCCTAGCTGTTACTCCAAGAAATTAGGAAAACATATTCTGTTTCTTTGCCTGCGGACTCTGGGCCAGCAAATTGTGAATGTTAGTCGCGATCAAATTAGTGCGGCGATAGGGAAACGGAAGGAGGGAAAATTCGATGTCTGGAACTATAAGGTATATTTTTCTGCAAATTAAATACGCTACAACTTAAAAGAAGAATTTAAGCTACACTTTCAAAATATTGGCTTGTTGCGCTAGGAGTAAACAATATTTCTCGTAAATCATAAAAGTTCCTAAGAACGGGTTCCTTTTTTGAGGAACTTCGGAACGTCTAGGTTTCTTTTTTTTATTTAGAAAAGACAGCTTGGAACTGCTTAGTTCCTTTGAGGATTTCGGTTCTACTTTTGTGCACCGATCAAGCTTGCTCAGCTTATCATTGGAAATAATAATGTCATCGGTAATTCATATTATCATTTATTACCATGACAGAAATATACGAGTCATTGGGAAAATTGAGACGTGTACATCATTATCGAAAAATTAGATGGCATTTAGGATTTTATTCAAGATTTGACTAGATTCGCGCTATTCTCAGTTTTCATTTTATTTTAATCAAAGGAACGGAATAGATCTGGTTCTTTTTTTTTAAAGAAATTCGATCAGTCATGTTCCTTACATTTTATGTAGGAATTGGAAATGGTTCCATTTTTCATGGAAAAAACTAAAAGTGGAACTGGTGACTTTTGAAAAGGAAATTATCCAACACGGCTCTTATTCTAATGCCGACGTATCACTAGTTTGGCTAATATTTCCCCATTCCCATTACATTCGTTGTAGGGTTGGCCATCCGACACCAATGGATTTACAAGATGTGAAACGCATCGACGCTCAAATTATTGGCGCCCTGGCGGACAGATCGGTAATGGCCAAGGCCATCGCCACGTCAACCAGCGCTGCCGTCATCGGAAATGTATGATCAATTGATGATAATGTTGGGCAAAATTTGTGTTGTCTAAAAAAAATGTTATGGTATTCCTATTTTTTTTTTGCTATACAAGAGGTAACGGTCCTAGAAAAGCTCACCTCTTTTTTATTGGATATATGGTCCACAAAATGAGCCATCGTGTTGCCATGGGAAATCTCCCATTAAAAAGAAGCATGGATAAACGCATAAAAGTGTTACAGTAATGGAGTCATATCATAAAGTCGCGAAAAAAATGGCGCAGTACACAATGTCGCGGGAACGAAATGGCGAGAATGCATTTTAAAATTGTTCAAAACTGACTTTAGCAATTTGTTTCGTTAATCTAATTACTTTTGAGTTACGATAACTACTCGTATGTATAAACGAAAGTTGCACGCAGATCTATCACGAATGATCACAAGCATCGCCTTAACACCATTCGTGAGGAATATCGATTAAGCCGTGATGTTAAGGTAATGGGTCTATTTCGTTCTCAGAACGACATATTATTACATTTTTACAAGGGTCTGTTCTGTTTTTCCTGCTTTGTGCAGATTCGTAGAGCCGAGCCAGCTCAGTCGTCATTATCCCCAGTCTTCACCTGGTTTTTGTTATTTTTACTGGTTAAAATCGCCAACAAAATCACACATTTCGTGTTAGCATCATATTTTTGAACGATTTTAAAATAACATTGCGCCATTTTATTTATGCTTTTTTTTTATTCATTTCGTTTCCCACGCCATTGATCCCAGCGCAATTTTGTCCCTGCACCATTTGGGTCTCCGTCACTGCGAAATGCCCGCCATATATTCCTGATCTGACACCTTCGAACTATCATTTATTTAGGAGTCCCTTCGATTTGTATTTGGTTATGTGTAAAAATTATGCGCTTTCTGTAGATTGGCGAATGCGGCCGCAAGGATGCTGATGTGTCGGAATTACCGAAAAAAGTCCAATGGTATGCAGACAGGTTAGTATTAACTAAAGCAACAAGTCTTTTTTAACTAAAATATCTAGGATATCTATTTTAACTAGATACCGTGATATTTCGCCAAGTGGACCATGAACCACAAAATTAAAACATACTCAGATGTGGCTGCGTAGCAGAATAAATAATATTATAAAATATAGTATCGTATTTTAGAATGATTACTTTTCCCCCATCTTTACCAATCCGCAGCCACAACTGACCATGTCTCCAATCTAAATTCAACACATTTATCACAACATGTAGTTAATAAAAAACAAACGTCTTTACTCAACTTTAACTATAACTCATTTTAAATTGATTGTAATTAGGAGCCGTTGGATTGCAATAGCCTAAATTGAAGAGTTATTCTCGACCGAAGAGAATGGGAAACGGCAACTTTTTGTTATTTTCGATGTTGTTTCGATGTAACATCGAAAATAACAAAAAGTTGCCGTTTCCCATTCTCTTTGATCGAGAATAACTCTTCAATTTAGGCTTTAACTATAACTAAAATCTTTAATTTACGTGTCGACAAAAATATAAAAAAACTCTTCTACAACTATAATTGTTTAATCCGCATGGATTCAGTGTATAGCAAAAGTTGCTTAAAAACATTTTTTTTTTTATTAAACACATGTTTATCATAAATTTAGCTAGCGGTAACATGTGTAACAATTACCGCTACTTATCCGGTAAATAATCAGGGGTACCATGCATGTTAATATTGTCTACGTTTAATACGACGTTAATTTCAAAGTATCATTTATCTCACTGCAACGTAACAATCATTTTCTTATCACAAACATCATCTTCATCGCACTTTCTTGGTCCAATAATTTATTTTTATAGGTTAGTTTCGACGCCTCATGTTTAACGCTTTCATATTTATTTTGACCTACTATTCTACTATTCTCATGATTACGTCAGGGGCACGTTACCTTCATCATAATCAGAAAATTTGACTAAGCCAATTTATCAGGTCACCCACTGTGGGATATTGTAACTATCATAGCTAAGCAGTAGAGTTTTTTTTTTTTACATTTTCTTCTTTTGACTGGTCATTTTAACCTAACCTTAGATCCCCACGTGGCTTCTTGACTACATTGGAATTGTAATTTGTCTTTTTGGTATGATTGCGGTAAAATTGATTTCATGTAGAGGATATTAGATCAAAAAGAAAATCAGAACAATGAAATTTCGATTGTATATTTTTTTATTTTCCGGTATCATCCTGTAGGGCTAATGATATACACCGGATTTTGGCTGCTAATCGGTAAGTCAATGGAATTTTCTTCACTTTTCACCAAAATTGTCTCGTATAATGACATATGAAAACATGGTCATGTCAACACATTACATTACTTGTTTGGATAACAAATGTTTTCTCGTCCTAACCGTTGTATTCTTTACAGTGGTTGCGATCTGACTTGTAAGGTTGTTCAAGATTTGGAGCGCATCAGCACTCAGATTACTAGCGCCTTAGAGGAGGATAGACTAAAGGAACTGGCCACTATCTGGCCACGTATCTCCACCGACACGCATCTAGATACGACATCTTGATCGATTAATCCTGTATTTATTACATTTTATAATAAAAATCCTTCATTAAAAAAACCTACCGTACGCGTTAGTTCATCAAAGTGTGATCCACATTTTGTGCAGCAGTACTTTTTATAGTATTAGATGCAAATGGTATTTGTGGCCGCTAAGTTCTGCACGTGCCATCAAGAGGCAAATGAAGGGAAAAATATGGCGTCGGGTATATATACAAGTAATAACAATGTCGGGATAAATGCATCGGAAAAACAACCAAGTACCTATCAAACCTGAGCGACCCTGTATTGGTTTGGCTTTTTCCGCAAAACACACGCCTATCCACAAAGCATCTCACTGTTTCACAAACTGTGCTCCGCGGCCATTTACCAGGAGCTCCGCGGCCACTTTCGGAAATAAAATAAATAATAAAACGCCATTGAAAGGTAGAAAATTAATATAGAAACGCCATTAACTTATAATCTTATAGTCGGCCCCCAGTGGCTCAGTGCTGAGTGGCGAATGGTGAAGCGGGTGGTCGCGGGTTCGATTCCCGGCGCAGGCTTTCGTTTATTCGTTCCTGTGGTACTGGCGTCACCTCTGAGCTTCTATTATGGAATCAAAAGCTTAGGGGTGGATCCTGCAGCCTGGCTATTCCAGCTGCCAATCCTCTTCCCCTCCCTTCTCTGTCCCTCACATACGAGAATCCTGAATGCGCAGCTGCAACAAATTTGTGACGCAAATGCCACGTTGTGACGTCGTGATAGTAGCAGTGTTCAAATGAAACTTGCAAGTGTTGCCTGTTCTTGGACAGGAGGCTTAAAATCGAAACATTCCCAGATTAGCCGCGTGGTATAAGCATGAAAAGACGGGGTCATTGTTAAAAAACAGTGACACAAGTCAGCGAGAGCGAGCAGTGATTGCGTATCTTTAAGAGACAGTGACAAGCAGCCCGTTATTTCGTGCAATAAGATAACCAACGCCACGGGAAGCATCCTAAAAAAAAACCGCTGAGCGCCGTGACATGCTCGTGGTATAAAACTGAATTTACAAGGAAATAAAAAATGACAAATACTTATATCTACTTCGAATGAGTCACTAGATACGCCTAGGTATAAACAACGGGACACCAATCGTTTTTACATCTCAAGATAGCTGTCGTCTAGAAAATGTCGCGCATTAATTTTAAAACTTGCTTCCGCTACTCTTCATATGCAACGGCCAAGCAAGTTTGGGCTTGGGCTCTTTCAAAAGGAAAACGTCGATTTTGTCGACAATTTATTTCATCTCCATTCTCAGTACTTGCTCGTAACGCATGGTCACGTTCTGTCCCTCCTCCCTGCAGCGTAAACCACTTTCGGACCGTGTCCCTTTTTCCATTTTGATCGCCGCGTGGGGTCGACATGCTTTTTGCGCGCGAGTGCAGCACCCGGGAGGGTCAACTAAACCTAAAAAGAGGACATACTACCAGCATATTTCTTCACCACTTTTTAAAACAACAAATATATTCCATTACGGCGTAGCCAAACAGCAAAGTTTTGTCGACAACTAGAAATATTCCATTTTCGTTATTTTGTTCATCCGTTTCGTGCTGTTTTCACGCTGCCTTCGAATCCACGGTAGTTATACACAACTAAGTTAACAAGCATCGGTTACCGCGCTAGGAGAAAAATAAGCGATTTTCTCCGCAACTATACGTATACAACTAAGGTGCGGCTGATTTCACCCTTTTGTGTATCGCATCATTTTATATCAAGGTTTTTTTTAAGAGAACAGTTTGGCCCATGCGAGGACTTTTTTAATGAACTTTTGCGCCACGCACTTTGGCCTCCATTCGACGCGTTTTACGTCATCTGGTATTTTTTTTGGTTCTTGACAACGGACGTGGCGGAGATATCACGTTTGAAATTATCACGTGTGAATTTGATTACGCCAGCCAATCACGATTGTCTTTTAGGTGACGTCACATACACTTATTTGATGTGTCACCCAGAAGTTAATAAAGCACCCCGTTTTGGTTCGGATCAGTCATCCCGAGTTAACTTTTAGAACACCCTCCTATTACTATACTTTGTCACTTGTGAACAATTCTGCCAGCCAATCCCAATAGGCCTCCAGGTGAGGCGCAGGCTTTTTTAACCAATAAACGCTCTACCCCCGCATGGGCCAACCTGTTTTCTTTTAAAACCTTGATTTTCTATGTGACAATAAAATACAATTCAATTAAACTTTTACTGTTTGTTGCACGTGCCAAAGTTCTTTACGCAAGCAATGGCGGGAAATACATTTTTCAAACTCAACACTAAACTCGTTCGGTTTTATTGCCTTCGGTTCTATTAGGTTTTGTCGTGACGTCACTGTATGCCACTTCCTTGAAGCACGAGAGCATGAAGGATTTATTTTCTCTATCGATCATAAAATAATTTAATTATCGAAATCGCAGCAAAGTTCAATAGTGAATAGTTTTCCGGCCATTTCTTAAAGTATGGGCCACCCCAATATTTGCGCTCGCATTTCGGCAGATTGATCGCTCTGCTCCATTTCCGAACGAACTTGTCTCATTAATCACGACTATTACACACAATGACAACGTTTTTAAATGGTAATCATTATTTTCCACGAGCCGCTCGGGGGACGCTGCACCAATTACTCAGTTTATAATCATGCTAATAAAATTTCGGCTAAGTTACACGTTGAAGACATGAGCGACCTGAAAATACGGTGTCGAGTGGGGTGCGTAGCGAAAGTCAGTCTCA
>JAUJYS010004331.1:0-12094 GCA_033995665.1 Melogona broelemanni | reverse complement strand
CCTCTCCATATGTCAATCGCAACGCCTACTGTAGCCATCCAGTCGAATCCAATGATAACTGGGTGACATGATCTCTGGAATACCAAGATATCCATAGTTGTGGTGAGGCCCTCTACCTCGATTTGGGTCGTGACCCATCCCAAGGCATCCTCTATATGTCCTGTAGCCATGCGCAGGGAGGAAGATGGTCTGTTGTTTAGGTGGAGACCTGCTTGCTTTCTGGTGTCCTCGTCACACGAGCTAAATGCAGACCCTGTGTCTACGAGAGCTCGAACTGTTGAGCCACCCAACCGGGCTACCACAATTGGAATAAAAGCCTGGCGGCGTTCCTCTGCGACCTGTCTCACACAGATTTCTAATGTGCTAGGAGTGTGAGAGACACTTTCACCAATCTTGTGGTCAGGGACACTTTCACCAGTCCTTGTGTACTCTTCCATGTCCTCCCATGTGGACATCTGAAAAATGGCCGGTAAGGTGGATCTGTTGACATCCTGTGGTGTTCTGTGATGATGCGGCACGACTGAAAAAGAACCTTTCCATATGAGGATAGACACTCCTACACGGTCCATCCACTCATACCCAATGATGAGCTCATGTCCAAGACTACGAATAACGAGGACATCTGCGACCGTTTCCAGTTTATTAATACTGATTTTCACTGTAATCCAACCTAACGTAGATTGGATCTCACCATTTGCCAGCTTCACTGGTGCTGGAGATCTTCCATTGAACTCCAGACCAGCCTTCTTCCGGAGGCCCTCCTCGCACACACATACTGTCGCTCCTGTGTCTAAGAGTGCGATGGTTGGAATGTCTCCAAAGAGGGCAGGTAAAATGGGCACGTTTTTATCTTTTTGACGGGGGATGGCTGAAATGTGAAACATTTGGACAGTAGTATCCTCGTCGTTTACTACTGTCTGTGATAGTTTAAATGGTTGTTATATCTCTGGACCTCAATGTTGTCAATTTCAATAGGAGTCAACTGTGGGCACGTCCTTTTCATGTGGTAAGGACTGCCACAGTGATAACATACTCGTGTCCCATCACCTGCACGACCACTGTTATAGGGTGTCTGCTGGACTGCTGCTTGTCCAGACTGTGGTGCTGGTGGCTGACCTAGTGGAAGGAATGGAGTTTGTCTTACTTGCTGGGTTGGCTGTTTCTCCACCTGAGGTAGAAAATTGGGCGGCAGATAAAGGGGTACCATTGGTGGGAATGGAACCTGAGGCAGCGCCAGCTGTTTGGTGAAGGATGGCAATGGGTTTGTTTGGGCTCTGAAACTATTGAATGACCCACTCCTGTTCCTCGACCTGGTGACTTCCGGTTGGTGAATAGAGCGGAACTTGGCTTCGCGCACAAATTTATCTCTACAGATAACTTCCTCCTTAAGTGTGTACAAATCCTTTTCTGCTATGACAGATAGTTTTTCCCGTATTTCCCAATGGATGCCAGACAGGATCTTCCTAATCATTTCTGAGGGAAGGACCCTACGTTCCATCTTCCTGGCGAGGTGTTCCAGTTCCTGAATAAAAGATTCGGCTAGCTCGTTTGGATGCTGCACCCGTTTGTCCCATTCCTCCCAAGCCAATTCTGCGGGGCTGGTACGTGAGCCCAAGGAAGTGAGCATAAACTGACAGGTCTCTCGGAAAGTTGGCATGTCATCTCTCGCGTTGATCCATGTTTGCACTCGCTGGTATGCCCTTCTCTCGAGGTAAGATCTTAATGTGTCCACAAATCGAGGGTCTTCGTAATTTTGCCCACTAGTAAAGCAGTAGAACTTCTCTAGCCATTCAGCCACGTCCTCCCCATTCTCGCCTGAAAATGTGCGCATAGGTGGCCGAGAACATGGCTGTATCGGCACAGCAAGATACTGAACCACTGTCTGTTGTCCATTTCCCGGTGTCTGACGGTGAAAGGGGATCATCTGGTGGGTGTTGTTCTGTAAAAATTCTTGAAAGCTAAGTTTCTCCTCCATTCGCTGTCCTTGCGCCTTTACATCCTGTTTCCATAGGTACTGTTCATCTACGCCATATCTACATCTGTTGTGAGTTACGTTGCCCTGGCGTCCTTCTGGAGCTTCGACAGCGCCCTGGTGATACGTCTGTTGGTGTGGATGTTGCCATTGAGCCGCTTCCTGTCTTGTACTCTGTATGCCTCCTCTGCCTTCCGGTAGCAGGTATTCTACTGGCACATCCGGTTCTCCGTTTTCGCCTAACCACTTTGATGTTTTTAGTGGTGGGATCTGTTGAGATTGAAGAAGTGGGGTAAGGAGTTGCTCATGTTTCAATGGTCTGTCATTCTTGGGAGCATACTGAGCGATAACTTGAAGCTGCGCCTGTTCCATGTCATGTAGGATTTTGGCCAACTCGGTTTCACGCATCTGTACTGTTTCCTGTTGCTGACGCCTTTCTTGAATTTCCTGCTGGTGGTCTCCTTGGTAATTTCCTGTTTGACCCGGAAATTGGATTAAGTCGATCCCTCCAGACATTGGTCCCATCCTTGTAGGGAATCTTTGCATTGTGGTGCTGGCGACCAGTGGTACTTCCTGTTGCGGTAATTGTGGCGGATGTGTCGGGACCGGAAGTCCTTTTCCTGTGGTTGGTGTGCTTGCCCTGTCTATGCCTCCTGTGTGGTATGCGTTTAGCTGAGTCATCTGTGTTCGCTCGAATGCCTGAAATCGTAACCATCTGTCGGAATTTTTCTTAAGTACAACGTCGTCCTCGGGGTTGTCCTGTATTACACTATTGCTAGTGTGGTTTCCCTCGTGTTGTGCTCCATCCTGGTGTGGTAGCCCTTCGTGTGTGAAGCTAAAGTGATCTCCTTGTTCCTGTAGTTGTCCCTCCTGTGGAACTGCCTGAAATTGCAGAGGTTGTTGGGCCTGATGTTCCCATACTGTAAGGCGTTCTTCTAGTACTTGGCGATCATGTGTGTTTATTGCCATCTGAAAGTTGTCTTGTACTGGGGTCCTCACTTCCTGTCTGCCTTCTGGTTCCTCAAACAACCTACTTCCGGTCCTCTCCTGGTCCCCGGAAGTTGGGGTTAAGCCTCCCGCATCCTGGGCATTGTGGGAATTCATAATGACCTCTGTATCCAACAGGGACCTATTTATTTCCTGCTGTGGTTCCGGATCCGGTACTGTAGCCTCGTGTTCCTTTCGACGGTATGTCGCCAATCTGGTGTTATGAGCATCCTGTTTATCCCCGTTGCCTCCCAAGTCTTTCTGTTTCGGCATGTTGGTTTATTTAAAAAGAAAAAATTAGGGCTTTTATAATAAGGGTCAGAAAATGTTTCACCCTAAAAACAATTTTATTTTAGGCTGAAGAAGAATTTACGTTGCGGGAAAAAAAAAATTTTTGTGTTTTTTTTTTTTTTTTTTTTTTTTTTTTTTTTTTTTTTTTTTGCAAAAAAGAGTCAGAAAATTTTCACCCCAAAAAAATAATTTTGTTTTAGGCTAAAAAAGAATTGACGTTGCGAAAAAGAAAAATTTATCAAGCTAAAAAATAGAAAGGAGATTCAAAGTAACCACATTGGAAGTTGAGAAGAAAAAAAATTAAGGGATAAAAAAAAATTAAGGAAAACTTAAGAAAAATTAAAAAAAATTTTAAGAATTAAAAAAAATTCGTAGTAGCAAATCTGGACTGGATGTACCTGTACGGGACTTCACCTATGATTAGGCTTCTGTTATACGTTACCCCGCACCTCCACCACTTTTTAACCTTCTGTCGTGAGTTAGGCTTGGTAACCTCGTGAACAACAGAGTTAAAAGGAGCAGACAGGCTTGAGTACGTACGTTAACAGTTTTTATTCAGCGGAATGTACAGAGTAAGAGCAAAGAGAATGTATTGGTGAGCGCGGATCTCGGATGTTGAACCTCTTTGGGGGTGTCGCTCGTCTGGCTTGGCTTGCTGAGACCAGTACTCCAGTCCTGGCTTTCTTGGTCAAGGGCTAAACGAGGGCTGAAAGGAACGTGATGAGGGCTGAATCTGAAAAAGAATGCCGTCGAATGTTCCTGAAACGCGGGATCGAAAAACGTCTTGAGAGAGGTGGAGAAGAGTCGGCACTGGAGTCACGGTGGATGCAAACGCTACCTTCGAGCTGCGGGAAAAAGAAGAGAGCGAGGGTCTTTCTACCTGCGCTTTTTATACTCTCTTGCGTACCCATGGGACGTCGGATTAACTCTTCCTCGCTTGGCCGCTAGGTGGTCGGATGTGCCTCATCTGTACCTGAGGTAAGCGTGGTGTTACCGGAAGTGCGTCGAGACTCCCGACAGGAAGTCGACGTATATACGACAATATATACACCCACAAGCGGCCCTCTTTGAAGGGGGGGGTCCTACGGCGGGGAATTGAGATCAATGAGATTTCTCGCATTTAAGCGACTTCACATGTCGCTAAAAAAAATGAGGCAGCTAAAATGACTCGCACATCAAAAAGTTTCTCAGAAAAAGTAACTTCCGTAAGGTTTCTCAGAAAAAGGAACTGACGCTAAAGCTACTCAGAAAAACGAAAAAAAAAAATAGTTTCAAACGTCACTCCCAAGAAATGCGTTCCATTTCGTTCAACTCGTCGTAGTAAGGTCGGTATTGCAACCGGCGGGGGTCCCGGATTCGATTCCAGGCGCGGGCTCTCGTTTATTCGATTCCGGGGAACTGGTGGCAATATTCCACTCGTACTTTGCTACAGCTATAAGAGGTGTACAGAATCTGAAGAAAAAAATAACTAAAAAAGAACGTAGACTTTCGAAAGTTCCTCAGAAAAAGAACGCGTTCCTAGGAACGGGACGTCTCCGTTCCCGTCCCTACTCAACACAGGGTCCCCCCCCCCAACGGGCTCTAGTACCTCTCCTACCTCGATCGTTGCCCGGTAGACCGATGTGAATGAGCCCGACAGAGTGAAAAAATATACGAGCAGAATGCCTTTTATCCGACCTAACACAGTCGTGACTGGCCACAACAAAAAAAAAATAACACTCATAAGGGAACCGGTGATTAACACCTACAATTTATGCAGGCCGTTTTAAACGCATCTTGTTAGTTGAAGGTGGTACTTTTTTTTTCTTGTAAAAATCGAGTTATATGTTTTTTGGGAACCACATACTGGTTTTCGCAACTGTCAAAGAGTGGTTCATGGTACTTACTGGGTTTGCTGAGCATGGGCGCAGTCAAACTTCGCTTTAAAGAAGCGTTTACATCGAAAACTTGCACTTATTTTCTATTAACCGCGTCCCGAGTTGATTTAATGTCATCTACATCCACCAGGTGGACTACCGACCATGACTGGTCAGCAGCTCAGCCCCGCTCAGCACCGAGATAGACGGATCGTACGTATTTTGATTTTATGTCGAGAATATATATCAGGTCATATTTGGGCGCGCTCCTTTGAGAAAATTCTTCCACGTTGTCAACGAGAGCGACTTGGTCAAATTTTTCACAAAATCAAGAAAACTGACCCACTCTTTTGCGGGTCCCCGAAGAACAAAACACACACACACAATGAGTGACATGTCTTTCCGAATTTAACGAAATATTTTTTTCCATTATAAAAAAAAAAACCATAAAATGGAGAGAGGCTCAAGTGCTGACGACGAAAGAGTGACAGAGCTGCGACAAGAGAAGCGCCCACTTGGGCATGCACGCAGCGAACGAAAATTGCCGCCAGCCTGCGATTTACATGAGTGGTCTCGAGTTGTTTACAAGATGTTTACGGCCGTATAGTTCTGACGGCGAGTCGCATCGTGTACGACTGGTTTTGCGCAACGACTATGTCATGTTTTCGCACGTGCGTGGCTAAAGATGACTTGGCTAAGCCAAAGACATACATGCTCGGTAGAATACGTTATGTCGAACGACACCAGATAGCCTATTCGGTAGAGCCAAACTTCTGGTGCGAAGGTCTTGACTTTGAATTGACTTTCCTCCGCCGAAATCGATATTTCCCTGACGTTTCTGGACCAAAATCAAAATTTTCCCTGGCATTCATTGCCTGGCCAAAATCAAAATGTTCCCCGACATTTCTCGGTCAAAATCAATTTTTTTCCCCAATATAAATAAAATAAATTTGTTGTCAAACATTTCACCTACCCGAATAGGGAAGGAAAAAGCGAGCGCGCAGCGCGAATTATTTTAATTTGCAAAATAGGATGAGCGCTCAAATGGATAACTTTTCCAAAAATTTGTAAGCAACAAATAAAAGATAAAAAGCGCATAAAGCACGATTAAAAAGGAAATACCGGTACATTGTAGAAAAAAAGAAAAGTGCGCGCGTAACGCAATTTTTTTGAAAGGTGCAAAAATGCAAAAATGCAGGTTTCAAAATGCAAAAAAAAAAAAAAGAAATTCACAAAAATAAAAAAATGTCCATTTCGTTCAGAATTTTGCTCTGACTTTCCTACTTTCAAGCGATTTTCCCCCCAGACTAAAATTATTTTCCCTAGTTTTCCAGGTGGCGCATCAACCCTCGATCTTGAAAGAAAACTATGAAAATAGTGGCCAGATTGTTAAACGACATTACCAAAACCGGGCAACTTTTTTCCAGACGGTCTGTCGAAGTATCTAGAAGCTTCCAGACCCTTTTAGTTTGCTGCGTAATAAACAACAACAACTTCAAAAATCCAGTTTGTCCGCTAACTACTGCCGCGCGCTGCCAAATTCCTACCGGCCCAGGTTTCAATTCGTCCAATGCTACTCCGTGCCAATTAACTAAAACTACTCCGCCAAAGACATTTCAGTGTCGCCACTGAAATCGTAACTGTTTAGTGTGCGTGATTCAAACCAAACAAACTTGAGTTAGAACAATTAAAACAGTTAATATGTCCACTTTGAAAGCTAACAACAACGCCAAGACAGGAAAATTGGAAGTCGATGGTCACGTAAAACGACAAAACAACACACTAAAAATAATCCAATAATCTTGAAGAAAAGTTTGCTACAAAGTTTAAAAAAGGGAATCGAACCCGGGGTCGCCGCACACATGACCGAATGCACTATACCACTGAGCAACAATGCTATTATTCATAAAGTTTCGAAACCACGATGGCGTTAAACAAAATATATTTACTTAATCGAAATATCGCGGGGTAAGCGCCATTGACCACCACATCTTTGATCGTGGGTTCAATTCCCGGCCGAGACCTACAAAATTTTTCGAGTGAGATAAATTCGCACGCCCGTTTTTCTTAAGACTAAAGCTGTGTCTGTACGATGTCTGGTACACGGTAAAGATCCATACCCGAGTATGAAACGAACTAGGCAAAATTATCAGGTAATCTCCAATGAGGGGGAGAGACTTTGAGGCGGAAACGCTGGTATAACAAACAATTAAAGAAAAACGCGATTTTATGATACGACGCGCAATTTTCATTCCCGGTAATTCACAACGGCCTTAGGGCAGCTATTTTTGGGTAGAAAACTTCGGTAGTACGATCCAGTTCCACGGAAGACATAAAAATAAAGTGCAATTACAAGTCACGATTTAAGAAAAAAAAACGCCCAGAAGAAAAATAATCGAAATCGAGATCCCACCTTTTAGCTATTTTAATGGTTTCGGTTTTTGAAGGGTGGCAGTAGCAGTGGTGGTAATTTTCTTTTTTCATCTCGAAAATGAGTTTTTCTAAGAATCGCTACACCGCTATCTTCGTTTCGGGGATCGTAAGTCTTCGCCCCCTAAACTGAACTGCGCCAAATTTCGTTAAGAAAAAAAATCGCTAAAAAAATACCTCCGCCATATTTTTTTGGGGGCTAAAAGTGCGGAAACGCATACGGGTTTATGAGCCCACTACACACACAGTGTATATGGACCATCATGTTAAAATAATAATTTTGTTCGTACACACCGGTGATTAGGGGGGGGTGTACAGGCGATGGACTGGGGAGGAGAATCGTAATCATGGAAAGGAGTCGAAAACTGGTCACAATTAGTGAGTTCCCCGCCACGGTGTCATAAAAGACCTCTAATTAAGGATCTCGCCATTACAGGTGAGACGGGAGGGGGTGGTTTTTTGGCTCACCTGTGGGATACGATTTTATTGCACCTTTTTATATTTTTTTAGTTAGGACTTCTTGATGAGGGATGATGAGGAAAAGGGGCATAACTTCCTTTACGAGACATTAGCGCCATCTGCTGACGTTACTCGCGATCTTGCGATGATAGCTGTTGCTAAGGGGGCTTGCCAATTGGTACACAGTGTACCCAGGGAATCGATAATTTTTAGATTTTTGAATTTACATGAGGTAATTGCCGCGCAGTAGCATTATGGCAATATGTGGGAATATATGGAATTAAGGATCCGACCTGTTAATTTGAAATATGGCTTAGTCTAGGCTTCTGACCAAGTAAGGATTTTTAAGGTGTACCCGACAACATACAGTCACGGGTCTCACAGCTTTATTTCCATTCCGAATGAAGGTACGAATTTTTCTCGCACAAAAAATTGGGAAAGTATCGGCCGGGAACCGAAACGTGATCACGTGCATAATAGACGAGAACGCTCACCACTGCACCACCAAAATATAACATAATAAACAAGGTAGGTGAGAGCCCGCGCCGGGAATCAAACCCGGGGCCGCCGCAATACTGACTGGGCTACAGCCAATCGTACTCGGTTGGACATCCTGTTTGAAACGCCCCCTACCGAGTGAATACCAAACATAGCTCGATTTTTAGCACACACACCATTTTTTTTTTACGTCACATTAAACACGCATGCGCAATCAAGTGCATTTTTATTGCATGAGTTACGTGATCGCTGTCGGAGTCGGGGGTACGGCCAGCACCAGGTTGTAAAGATGGCAACCGACGATAGTGAAAATCGGGCCGTCAGCATGGCTAGAATTTTTTTTTCCGACTTTCCAACCCGAATTCCACAAGGGTAGATAAATGACTCAAGAGGTAAAAAAAGAATGATGGCCAAACCACGTAGGAAAGAAACGTTTTTTAAAAAATTATAGGTGTTGCCGTTTAAAAAAAAATTGAAACTGGGACTCTTGTCAAACGCTTTCGAAATCTTCCGACGGAAATAGTCAATTAGCCCAGTTGGTTGAGAGCCAAACTTGTGGTGAGAAGGGTTCCGGGTTCGATTCTGGCTAAAAATGTTTTCCTTTTCTCCAGAATCACTGAGGTGAATGTCACCATAGTAAAACTCTTAGGGTTCCTTTTCTCCAGAAAAGTACCCCGGAATGGAATTAACGAGAGCCCGCTCCAGAAATCGAACCCGGGACCGCCGCACCGCAGTCGGCTGCAATACCTAATGTGCTACAAAGATTACAAAGTCGTACTACAAAGAGATTTTGGACAATTGTCAGAAAAGATTTAATACTTAGATTACATACTTAGGTAGGAATCTTTAACGTGAACCTAAAATCGCACAGTCACGGGTCACGCTTTCACGAATTGTCTACACGAATTTTTTTCGCCCGAAAAATTCCAAAGGTCTCGGTCCGGAATTGAACCCGCGATCACGATCACGAGGCATGCTAACCAATACACCACTCGGCACCTTTGATAATTAATTTCTTGTCGAACCCAACCCCTTGTGAAAATTTCCATTCTCGCCTGATCGTATTTGCAATTAAATCTTTGGATGCAACACCTCAATCGAATAAAATACATGTACAACGCAGAAAGTCCGGCATAAAATGTATTAACCAAACCAACGAATGCTTTTCTCGGCAGCGAACACGGAAGATATGGATCCAGCAACTCCGAGGGATCTGGGAGCGGGGGGAGGGAGATTGTATGGTTCAGTCACTTTCGGTTGGTTGGCCCGTCGCAGAAACGGCAACACAGGAGCGCGTGCAAAAGGGAGCAGGCAGGGGGGAAGCGCCCGCTGGAGTGTCATTAGCGGGTCCATGAACTTGGCGACTAAGTCGTTCCAAGGTCGATCGATACTTCTGATCGATAGTCGCACGCGCGCGCGCGCTTCTCGACACACACAAACACAGATACCGCGTTTTCACCGACTTTCGGAATTGAACGTCACGGGACGACAGCGTCCTCTGGCGGCGCGCGCGTTCGGTTTGATCAAGCGGGGGAAATCGGCGTTACCACTATGGGGCGCTGTTTGGGCACATTTGGGGTGCCCATGCAAGACTTTTGTTTTACAATTTTTACATTGAATAATCGCAAGCAATGATGCAAAAAAATATATACTAGTATAGAGTATAGAGTATATTTATTCGTAACTGCATAAAATTTGTGCTACTTTGAGTGGAGATTTCGAACGTTTTCATTTTAGGACACAAAGTACGATATTTGTTTGCGACTCAATGTAGGAATTTTCGTTGTTTACTTTTTATTTTTATTGAATATCCGCAAACAATGGTACAAGATAAAAATGATATTTAATAAAAAAAATTGTTTGTTGGTAGCTGCATACAATTTCCGTAACTTCGGGTGACAATTTCGATTTTTTGTTTTTGTTTTGAAGACACAATGTAGGACTTTTTGACGCAACATAGGAATTTTCGTTTTTTACTTTTTATTGAATAACCTCAAACAATGGTACAAAAAAAAGCTATTAAAAAAAAAATGTTTGTTCGTAACTGCATAAAATATCTGTTACTTTGGGTAGAAAATTAAAACTTTATTTTTTTTTATAAAAGGAACAAAAAAGATACGGAATAGATGCAAAAAATAAATAGATGAAACGATTGCCTGTTCAAGAGAGCGTGTGGAATTCATGAGGTACTTGCATGTTCGACTCGAGAATTTAATGTTGTTTTTTGTGAATTTCTATTTTATTCTGCGCGTAAAATAAGCCAAGAACGACTTTTTAAATAAATTTTCGTAACAGTGACCATTCGAGACCAAGTATACCGTTTCTGGAGGACGAACGACGCGCACCAAAAATTCAGCCACGCGAATTCAAACGCACTTTTTATTGGCTCTATACTTGCACAAAGCACAGCCACAAACGGGTCTTTCAAATTCTCCAACGTTATTACCCGCGCCAAGAAATTTAATGCCAAATACCAATAAATTGCAGAATATTTCCCCCCAACAACATTACACAAATCGATTTTCAATTCGCCGAAGCCAGTCAGATTTCGTCGGCGCAACTTTCACTACTATGAAACAACTTTCATACAAATTTAATATAATTTAAAATTTCAACACAAAAAATGTAATGCCGACAATAGATTTCGAAGAAATTGTCGACATTTAATTAATAATTTTCACACGCACTTTCAAATTTATATAATTGTTTTGCAATGTCCATGTGCACTAAAATGTAAAATTGTAAAATGTAAAATGGCCAAATTGCACTAAAATGTCGATATAAACTTTTAAATGTACATAATATAATTTTAAATGTCGATACTTTATTTTAAATGTCGATATAAAATTTTAAATGTCAATATATAATGTTTAAATTTCGATATAAAATTTTAAATGTCGATATAAAATTTGAAATATCGATGTTGAAATTTAAAATGCACTTACATTTTAAAATATCAATAAATAAGTATTTTTTATTTATTTTAAGTTTTTTAAAAATTACAACACGTAAAATCTCATGTGGAATTCATAAGAAAATTCCAAAAATGGGGGGAGGGGTGGTGGTATTCTAATACAGCTGCACCTTCATGATAACATCACAGCCTTCTTAACCCTTTTTACCCCCATCCATTCCTATTCGAACGTAATGCGGGAAAGACGTCATACAGGGGGAGCTTTTCAGCTGCTCATTAAAGCTGTAGCCGTCAAACTAAACGATGCACAGAGAGCACTTACGCATTAATACAGCTACACTACAAAAGCGATTACACAGGAAACTATGGTAGACCCTCCTGGATAAATTGCTCAAATAATTAACCACACTTTTCCGTGAGGGGGAAGGGGGAATTTCTATAGTTCAACTGAAAATAGAAATACAGTGTGGTCCATAAAAAACCGTACCTAAATATATTTAGTCATATTTCCTTTAATATTTTATCAATTCATTTTTTTTTTTTTTTACAATTCGGCTAAAAATATCAGAGCATTTAGACTATTTTATATTATGCTCGAAGAAGTCTCCTCCTGCTTTCACGCAGGCTCGAAGTCGAGCGCGCCATTTTGGCGACTGACGCCGACGCGTCAATTACGCGCTGATCAAG
>JAUJYS010004330.1:0-12094 GCA_033995665.1 Melogona broelemanni | reverse complement strand
TTTGTTAAAAATTCCATAGTATAGCTCATGATTTTTTCCAAAAATTTCGATTTTTTTAAAACGTGAGTTAGGGGTCATTTCGTATAGATATCGACATTTAGACAATAAATATGTACCGGTAATCAACACCTCCTTATTCGGGTTCTGGTGGTTATGACTCCTTGTGTATGCGGGGCTTCCGGGCTAGAAAGAATGCTTGGAAGTTGAGGTCACACCTAAATACTTAATAATGATTTATTTATTTAATTGTAATTTATATTTAATTATTATGATATTCTCCTCTCACAGAACTAAGAGTTAAACTTTTCTTGTTACGCCATCTGGGCAAGATGCAATATCTTGCCCTGATGGCGTAACATTTTAAGTTCGTTATAAAGAGGTCTTTAACCTCCATAACCATATTAGCTGGTTATTCCCTTCCCTTTCCCTACCTTCCCACCACCCCTCATAGTTGATGCTTAGGCAAAGACTAAGGGGTGGTCTATTCCTGCCTGCATGTCAGGGAGTGATTGCAGAGGGCGGATTGCCCTTGCCAAAATCCTATCATATTTTTTTTTTTTTTTATTTTATAAATCACCGTAGTGCCTAATGCACTACAGGATTACTGCACCCTCGTGTCTCTATGGACATATGTGAGGGGCAGGGAAGGGAAGGGAAGAGGGATGCAGCTGGAATAGCCAGACTGCAGGATACACCCTGAGCTCTGGACTCCCTAATGGAAGCTCAGGGGTGACGTCAGTACCATATCCTATTGATCAGAAAATACTGTCGATACCTATACGAATTAGCCCCTAACAGGCGCTGTAAAAAAATCAATATAAATAATAAAAAATCATGAGCATGGAATTGTTTTAAAAATTTGTTGTTTTTTCGAGGGTAAAAAAAGTTTAGTTTGAAGGGTTTTTTCAGGTTAATAGGAACGTGTTGGAATTATTGGTCTAACAGTCGATATCTTTACAAATTAATCCCCAACAAGAGTTGTCACCACCCGTCAGACGGTGCTTACCCGTCAGAAGGCGTCGATAAACAGGGGCGGACTGGTTGGTGTCGGTTTGAGAGTCCGGTTCGGTTGGGATCAGGTCGGGAAGTACAGAAATGCTATAGAAAAATGTCATTACCATCCAGCAGATGGCGTTCACCGAAGATGTGGATACACATATAAGCCTCATGTCACTATTTGAAGATAAAAGTTATTTAATGAGCGTCAAGATCATGAATGTTTTCATGTTTTGAACAGTTAACAAAAAATAAATAAACTCAGTATGTTGCGGCAAACTTTAAGCAAAAGTTAGCCACCACCCACAACAAACAGGTCCTTTCACAACCGTTGAACGTGCTAATGAGAACTCAAAAAAATAATTTTGTACTTCGTATTCTGTAGTCCATGTGTGTATAAAACGGCAACATTCAGCTAATAGTGTATCAGTTTAATGAAAACACATTACTAGATTCGTATGATACAAGTTTTCATTCATAACGCAATGACTATTTGTACATGTGTGGGGGGAAACGATATCCTTTTCTTAGTTGTGCAATGGTGGACATTTTTGTTCATTTTTATATCGTCACCGCAATATAGTTGAAAACTTGGATCATGATTAATGTGTTTTCATTAAACTGATCCATTATTATTCGAATGTTGCCGTTTTATTCCTTTAGGTCCTCGGAATATGAACTACTGAATTATGAATACTTTATGTTTCATCAGCCATATGACTGTTTTGTTTTTCAAATAATGATCACACAAGTTCGAATTATCTTACATTCTTTCTCCGCGGTTTCCAGTGATGTGATCAAACACCAAAATTTCTGCTGTTTTAAGTTGTCTAATTCTCCAACTAAATTAGCAATACGATTAAAAATACATTATGTCAAATGCATGGTGTTGAAATAAGTAGTCTTTATTGCAAAAACAAGTTTAGATATAAAATGTCAAGCGACAAAAAATTTATATTCACAAAATATTGTTAGTATACTCCACATATATGCGTTTGCCAAAAAAAGGATGATTCTGAAATATCAGCTCCTAAATAGCCGACAACACAATTCCAAACATTTTAATGTAATTTATATATGTATACTGCTTACCTAAACCTTGTTACAAGGATGGGAAACAATTTGCCTAGTTTCACTTGTTCTAAAGGGGGAGTGGCTTCGACCGCACGTTCATATTGTAATTAATATTTCTAGTATAAAATTATGCTTGCATCTAATAAACCATACAGGAGGTAACATATATTTATATAAATTTATATACTATAATGAGGGGGGGATGCTGTTTATGGAAAGGGGATGTTTCTTAGCGACAACAATAGAGACCGACTCTACCAGTGCCTTACATTTTTTTCTCCGCATAAGACATACACAATTAAATGAAACAGAGGGGAGGGAACTCTGTAGCGGCTGCCGCCATTTTCTAATTAAATCACTCAATCTGTACACATTCTACTAAAATTGGCATTAAAATTATTCCCTCCCCCCCCCAACTTGGTTCGAGTAAATATCACAGGACATGTCTATCACGGAAAAGACATTTTGTTTCTTCATTAGTTCATTAGTTTGAGGCAGGGTGACTGACGACCAAAGTGACCAAGCCTTCGGGCAGTTTTCTCATGAAGGTCCAGGCTTCGATTCTCGCCATGTTGGTGACGTCATTGCCGTTGACGGAGAGAATTTCGTCGCCGACGTGCAGGCTGCCATCTTTATCAGCGGGCCCACCTAATAATAATTACGAAAAATTCGGAGTTGTGGAACAGGGTTCATACTGATAACTGGAGATCTATTACCCTGACTTTCCCTTACCGAAATCGAAATTTTCCCTGACTTTTTTTTAACATCAAATTACAGTCTCAATATATTTTCCTTAACCAAGAATGAGGGAATTTGTAATAAGTGACACATAGAAAAATGTACATAGAGCATAATTTTTTTGTAAATTGCAACTAACGCATAGAAAAGGAAACAGTTCTTCTAGCGCGTATTTTAACATGTAAATAATTTTCGGCATTTTGTGTGCACAAATTCTTGTGCGCACAAAAACCTGAATGCGCAGCTGCAACGCCTCTGTAACGTCATGATAATAACAATATTCGAATGAAGCCATGCGGTTTGGCTTTTTAATTTTTGTTCACCATTTCTTCAACTTTTCTGTCCGAGCATAAAAACAACTCCCCCCCACACACACAGAGATTTCTCAGAGTAATACTCACCAATAAATATTTTCTTTATCGTAAGAGGTCTGTCACCGAGCGGCGAGTCCTTTCCTCCTTCCAAACTGAATCCCAATCCACCGGCATTCTTCAGGATCTGCGTCGTCAACCGATTGGAGTCAGCCGGTGGTAACGATTTGTTGGCCACGTCTGCCAACGAAATAAAAATGCCCACGGACCCAATTCAATAAATTGTTGAAACGACAAAGGAATCTTAAATCTTTTTCACGAATATATCGTGAACATAATGTTTACCGGGTGTCTTGACAAAAGATGGCAGCAGTGTGTTGGCAGTAGGACTCTGGGGAAATTTGATCCCGCAATTCTTGAGACTGGCCCCGTTCCCTATGCGAGATAAGGTGACGCTCATTTCTCGGCTGTCCTGAGGTGTGTTTTGGCGGCTCCTGGACAAGACCAGCACACAATCAGTGCGTGGGGCCTGTGGGAAGAAAAAAAACCCATTAGTCACTGTAATTTCCCTTTTTAATGCAAAGGCATCAGTATAGTAATTTTCCTATAGTATTTTAATCATATCCTATGCAGCTGAATAATGCATTTTTGTAATGGTTGAGAAAATAACACAACCCTACACATGACAATTATTGAAGATTAATCAAATACTAGAAAAGGAGCCCGGCTTAGCCCGGGATAAGAGGGGTGGAAATCTAGACCTTGTGTTCTGCTAGAAAATATTCACCAACGCACGTTCCAGTCGAACTTGTCTAATTATTTTTTTATTTTTTATTTAATTATTTATTTCCTAATTTTCTAAGATTCGGTATTTTCACAACTATGAACAGAATTTTACTAATACAATTATTGCTCTGAATCAGCACCGGTGGACCTTTGGCGTCAATGGCGGTTAACTTGTACTTGTGCTACTCGTTTTAGAATGCATTCCTCTCTTTCACACGGCCAGAGCAGAGTTCAAATTGATCTATTGCAATAGTTATCATTCCAACGAAACCACTTACTTTCAAAATGCTCAAAGCCTCCCGATGTGTGACTCCTTTCAGGTTCTTGCCGTTGATGGAGAGGACTCGATCGCCCTTCTGTATTCTTCCGTCCCGGTCAGCCAGACTTCCAATGATCACTTTGTTCACCTACGTCGAAGCACAAAAGCAACAGAACAAATAAAACAAGTGGCATTTCCAGTGTTGGGTAGGAACGGAACGGAAAAGTCATCAAAATAGGAACCAGTTTCTACGAACAGAACATTCCTAGGAACTGGTTCCTTTTTTTTGAAGAACTTAGAAACGCTTATGTTCCTTTTAATTTTTGAGGAAGTGGAACGGTAACTGGTTCATTTTTTTGAGGAACTGGAACAGGGGTTCCTTTCCAGTGTAAAGGGTTCATTTTGTCATAGAAACTGGAACTGATTTATTTTTTCATCGGAGGAACGGGACTGGAACCGGTTCGTTTTCAAAAGGAATAAACCCAACACTGAGCATATTTTTTTATTATTATTTTTTTAAATAATTGTAGTGCTAATCACTACAGGATTACTACCCCTCGTGTCGCTATGGCGATATGTGAAGGGCAGGGAAGGAACGGAAGGGGAATAGCAGCTGGAATAGCCAGATTGCAGAATCCACCCCTAAGCTCTGGACTCCCTAATGGAAGCTTAGGGGTGACGCCAGTACCCCAGGCAAACGAATAAACGAAAGCCTGTGCCGGGAATCGAACCGGAACTGTTCGCTCCGTAGGATGTTGCCATACCCACTGAGCCATCGGTACGTACCCTTATTTTCACATGTGCTCTGGCATATGTCATCTGTACGACAATTAAAAAATCTTATTAGATCGGTATTAAATAAGTAGTCGTCAAAATGAAAGACTTACGGTGATTTCCTTGGAGTCGTAATCGGCGCCTCCGGTAAGCGTGATGCCAATGCTGCCGCCTGGAATTTCCCTCTGTAGGACGACAACGCTGATCTCGTGGGACGGCGTGCCCGATTCTTCCAGAGACTGATTGGCCTCATCGATCAACTGCTGAAGCTCCTACGATAAAATAAAATATAAATATATGTATTTATATTTTTATTTTATAGGAATATATATATAGGAAAGAACGAACTAACTCTCACACATGTTGATCCGAAAAATTAATTTTAATATAAAGAACGAATAACCCAAGACAAACTAAGGGAAGTGCACATTCTAAATTTTAATCTATGCTAATTATATAATTAAAATAAGGCAAAACATATTTGTATTAGTAGAACTCGTCGTTTGTATAGTTAAAAATTTATTAAAAAAATATAGACCCGCAGACGTCTTGTAATTATTCTGTAATACAGAGCTCTATTGAAATGTTAAATTGATGAATGTTAAATTAATGTTTAAACTGAGTGTGTTCGTAGGAGCTGTTATGAAGCAATAACTAGAAAACTATATTATGTCCTTCACCAGAAAATACAGGAAAACAGTAACTTCTTAGGCAATATGTTTTATTATATTACCGTAGGAACTTTTGGTACAATTTGTGGTGTTGTAAAAAAGCATGAACGTTACTTGTACATTTACAAATCGTTGAAAAAAAAATACAAGTAACGTTTATGCATTTTACAACACCACAAAATGTACTAAAAGTTCCTACGGTAATATAATAAAACATATTGCCTAAGAAGTTGCTGTTTTCCTGTCTTTTCTGGTCAAAGACATAATATAGTTTAATTTCTAGTTAAATTAATAACTGACGGATGAAATTGTCTTCACCATCAGACGATCCTATTTTCAACTAATGTTTTATAGTTTTTTTAATAGTAATTATTAATACTTTTAAAATAATTTTTTATATTTGGAATGGTTCTTGAAATTACAATTTATCAAGCTCATAAATATATTTATTTCAAATTCTTTTTGAGAATTAACAAGCATCGGTTACCGCGCTAGGAGAAAAATAAGCGATTTTTTTCAGAAATCGAATGAATTGAAATTAAAAGTAAAAAAAAAATGTAGAGCTTGGCAAGCAATTCTTCATGACCCCAAAAGAGCAAGCGACAATTTCCAACAAAAAAAACAACAAAAAACAAATTGGAATACCAACCTGCGGAGAAATGAGACTGGTGGAGGAGGCGAGCGAGGTGATGGATCCGTACTGATCGAGCGCCAGATTGGATCCGATCGATGTGGTGGAACCATAGTGGGCCGGCACGTAGAAGTCCGAATCGCTGGTGGTCGAATCCAGCGACGACATGCGAATATGATTGACTATCTCCTTGGGACCGAGCATGTGCTCCCCGGGACCGGGCGTCGTAGCCACCGCCGCCCCCGGAATCGACATCTCCTGATTCTCGAAGATCTGCCGCAGATCGTTGAAACTGGTGGACCGACGACCACCCTGTGATTGGATCGCCTCCTGCAGCTGACTGACCCGAGCCTTTCCCAATTCGCCGCCGCCGCGAACTTTATCTCGGAGCTTGGCTCCGGCGTCGAACGCTGCCATTTCCCGGAGCTTGGTCTTCCCCGTATCGGTCTCGATCAGCGAGGTTGGTCTCGACATCTGAGCGCTGCTCTTCTTCTCACGCATGTTCACGCCACTGGCCAGCCTGCTCGAGTAGCTATTGGTCGGTAGGGACAACTTCCGGTCGGTAGAAGAATCGTTCGCGCCATTGATAGTAGCGGATGTGACGTCAGCTACCGGTCGCAGAGTGCTCTTGTGAGCTACTGAGGTCATGCTCTTGGAGAGCGGGGTGGCGAGTTTGGGAGCCGTGGTGGTGCTGCCATCCACCGAGATCTTCTCCCACTGTTTAGCCAGGACGTGGAAATTTTTACCGCCGCCCTGGATAGGGGTGGCAGCAGCGCCCGGGGCGGTTGCCGGGGCGGCACCGTCGATCCTGTCAATGGCCTTGCCCACTGACACGGAAGTGGCGATGCTGGACCGACTGCTGGTCAGGACGTCCAAGTACCGCGGGGTCTCGGATGGAGGAGCTGGCTTGCTGTCCTGCTCGGTTGTGCTGGAGTCTGAGGGAGCGGCCGCCTTGGGTCCATACTTGCGTTCCAGTTCCATCCATCGTTCGTCAGACACAGCTTTCTTTTCCACAGCGGTTGGCGGGGTGGCCTCACGTCCACGCAGGATGTTGTCATTGGAGGCTCGTCTCTGCTGCTGGTGGACCAACGGCTGACCGAAACTCTTAACCGCCGGTTGAAGAGTCTCGCTTTTGCACAGAATGACCTTGTCATCGAAGGACATCTGACGGCGATGATGGTGCTGGTGAGACGACCGTTGCGGCGGATCTGACGAGCGGGAGGAATCGCTGTGGTTAGAGGCATTGGAGGAGGAATCATCTCCGCTGTTGGAATCGCCACCACCACCACCACCAACTCCACCGTTTCGCTTCTTTGACGAATGGAGGACGTTCATGCGGTTGATGGCCTCCACACTGTTGGCCTTGAGCACCCGGGGATTACCGTGCTCATCACGGTACGCCTCACCATACTCATCCTCGAGTTCATCATCAGGTTCGCTGCCGCCGCGCCTGGTCGGGATATCCCAGACATGACCATGGGACGGCAGGGACATCTTGCGGGGAGGGGTTGGCGAGTAGTTCTCGCCCATGCCGTCATCAGCACTGTAGTTGGCCTGACGAGGGTGATGGGGCTCTTTGGGTGAACCGGGTGGCGTGTTGTGCATGGAGACGTTGGGGGACTCGATGGAGCTGATGCCGGACTCCTGGTCCTCGGTGTCGGCCAGAATTTCGCTGCTGGCCATGTAGTCATGATGATGGCCGTTGCTGGACAGGATTGAGGAGCGGGGTTTATTACCCTCTGGAGGCAGAGATTTGGGGAGGGGCGGTGGAACGCCTTCCAACCAGGAGGAGGTGACATCCCTCGAGTCGACCTCGGTTAACTTGATGCTGGCTGTGGTGCGATTCAGTTGACCGTTTAGATCGGCGGCCGATTTGGCTGGCGAAGTGCGGGGACCATTATGGTCATTGGATCCGTTCTTGGTCAGGTCGGATTCGGCGGCGTGGTGCAGGAATGGTTTCCTTCGGAAGGCCGGCGAGTAGTGGGACTGGTCCAGCGAGTTGGTCGGCAGTAGCGGCACCCGGCCAGCCATTTCCGGTTTAGTGGTGGTGGTTGTGGTGGGCTGGTCGGTTCCCTTGGGCAGCTCCACCTTGGACAGGAGGATCGAGTCCACGCTGAAGATGAGCGGCAGGTCATTTGCCGGCGTGTAGGGGTTCATGGACTTCTCCTGCATGGAGGGAATGACCAGCCCCTTCAGTTTGGACACGTTGGACTTGCGAGATTCCAAGATGGCGTACATGGATTTATTGAGGGCGCTGGTCAGTTTGGTGCCGCGGACATCGTTCATCTCAGAGTCTGTGCTGCTGGTGCTCCAGGAGCTCTTATTGTTGGTGCCGAGCGTTCCATACCGTTTCAGGTAGGAGTCGGATGATTTGCCGAAGTGGTTGAGGATGGAGGACTGGCCACCAGGAAGGTGGTCATCCATGTCGCTGCTGTCCATATCCTGACTCAGAAGGTCGTCCGATGACTTAGAAAAGTTGGACGAGAGGGACAGGGAGCTGCCAGGACGGTCGATGGAATAGTCGACGAAACTGGACAGGTAGGGGGTGCTCTGCTGATCCTTGCGAATCAGTTTGTTTCGGCTGTCCACTATCTTGGCCATGACTTCCGATTCACACTCCTTTGGCACGGCGGGTGGCTGGGCGTCCACCTCGGATGGATAATCTGGCTCCGAAACCTGTTTGGCCGGACGCGGTCGGGTGGCCGGTGGTGGCAGTGGTGGTGGTGCCACGCAGGGGGCGGCGGGGGTCAGATCGGTCTTGGCCGTGAACATGGCAATCTTGTCCCGCACGCTTAGTGACTTTTCCGGAGTTTTGCCGTTCGATCGTTCGGGAGAGGATGGGATACTCCTCTTAGACGGAATGGGAGGTGACAGCTTGGTGTCGTGGGTGATCGCGTGATCTGTTGATTCGTTGGAGGCGAGCGAATCGTGACTGTCGTTGTTCAGTCGATAGTTGGAAACGAATGATTGTTGTTCCTCGACGTCCAGATCAAGGTGACGCTGGCGGTCGGCGTCTGTGGTGGTGGGCGCGTTGGCAAAGTCGTCAAAACCGAAGGGCGGCTCGAGGAGTTGGCCGTTGGTGGGGTTGTAGTCGGTTTTGTGGTCGGGGTCGACGCCGTTGCTGCTGAGCTGAAGCAGGGAGGCGAGGTCGGTGTGGGGACGAGTGAAGGCGCTGTCCAGTTCTAGATAATTGGGCGGGAATTCGTGGCCGTCGGGCGGCAGGCGAGAAAAGGCAGGGAAGGCGTCGTCGCCATCGTCGGTGAAGTCGAGCAGGGTGGCCACGCCGGAATCCATGCCGGTACCGAAATTTCCTGGAACGGGAGAATGGAAACGGTTTCGTTGAATTTATGTCACTAAAATTTATATTTGCTGTGACATTTCCTTCAAAAAATATTGCAATTTTTTATGCTGTTATTTGTCTGGTACGTTTTTGTAAATGCTGAGCCGCAAGGGATTGATTATCTGGCCTACAGGATTTTTACGCAGATGAAATTTAAAAAGTCTACCATTTATTAAAATCTATTAAATTCGGATATACAGTTTGTATAACGGTTATTTCAGATAAATTATTTTGAAATTATTCTAAGTCAGCTTGAAACAATATTGTCTGTGAAAGAGATTAAATTAAAGTCTGTCTTTTTAATTAAATTAAACACTCTGAATTTCCTAAATATTGTTATACCGGTAATAAGATATGTTGATGCTATGCAGTAGTGGTAATAGTAACCAAACTTTAAATATAATATCGTTAATATTAAACTAAATGTAATTACAATAACACAGTTAAATATTTTGAGTAGGAACCGTTACGTCGCAGAATGCAAAAATAACTCAAAAAAGAATTATTTTTTTAGTTCAATCAGCAATAATTACAATAGTTCTCGAAATATAAGTTGCTTCTTTGAATTTACCTTTCTTGGTAGTTCTAAATCCATAACTAAGTTTTAGGCTACATTCACCAAGCACGAGAGAAACACATTTGAAAAAGACGTTACACTTTTCATTGAAATCAAATAACAAATACTCTGCTACATAAAAAAAATCCCGGCGTGCAGTTACTCTATCAACCAAGGAACCTACTTCACCTACGTGAATGCTATGGAAAATTTCCTACGGAAGTGACTGTGCCTCTGACAACCGTGCAATGCGAACCGGGTTCTCGTCAGTAACTTCGAGCAGACAATATTAGACAGTTATACAGCTCTGACATTTATTTATGGAGGCCAGCGTAGACAAGCCTTCCCCAACACCTTATCAACATCGTCATATCGGTTCAGCAGGCACCAAATAGCATATTTTATCACACGCATTCCAGCAATGAATAATCTGGCTCACTTCATAAACCGTATTCTAATTTAACGACATCAGCATTTTTGACAACAACTGGCTTGCGTGGGCTAGTTTATTTGCAAAATGAACAGCACCTGTCACAGTTGTCTAAGGTAGGGTGGTATTGCTTGCAATAGTGACGTCACATTCCTAAAACACCAACCAACATAAGTATACACGCCTTTTTTTAAACTTTCCTGATGTTAAAGTTAGTTTGCGCGAGATAATATCTGATAACAAATATTGCACAATTTTTTATAACTTAATAGTTTCAAAATAGCATTAAAAGGTAAGATAAGTAATATATGTTTGATAAAAATATATAAAAAGCTTGATTAGTAAGTTGTAGAAATAGTCATCATTACAAAAAAATTTTTTTTTTGAGATATGGCCTTTCAAATAAAAAAATCTGTTGAAATCGAATATCCAGTTGGCCTTATTTCACGTTTGTACGGTACTAAACTCTTTTTTTTTATAATAATATTTTATTATACATAATTCTGCTAGAATATAATTTAAATTTCTTCGCCACCCAATTCATCGTCAAAACATTACATATTTAAATCGAAGACATTCAAAAAAAATTCCCTTCAACGTACGCTTACTTTCAATGTCAATTACTTTTAATTCGTAAAAATAAAGTCTTACGAGCACGCTACCTCTCGGCCAGATCGGATGGACTAAAATAATTACTGTTAAAATAATTACAAACAGGAATAAAGATTTCCATAAAATATTTTTAATAACCTGAAAGATATTTTTAATAAACTGTAGAGAAGCAAATTAAACTGATCAAATATGTTCTAAACGATATGACTGTTCAAGATACACGTATAGTTTCAAATTCAATGTACCGTATTACATGATTAGAGCTCTAGTGACTCTTATCCGAATAAGTTGGAATCAGGAAGTGGCTTAACTGCGATCATTAATAACGCTTCGTCAATATATCTAATTACCTTCGGAACTCAGGTGTTCACTGGCGGACACATGCTGCGACGTGGACGTCTGTTTGACGGCTGCGCAGGGCTTCTCAAAGACGGCCACCACTTCGCAGGACGGTGAAGATCGCTCGCAGCTCACTTGGGGTGCTGCTGTAGCATCGCCCACGTGACAGATGACGTCAGCAGCCGAGCCTACTACTGGTACGGATTCTGCAATCACAACAAGAAGGAGGAAGAATAAATATTAATACATCGTATGTGTGGGCGGGATGATCACGCACGTTTTATGGAATAAACTTTGTTAGGGCTGAACAGCCAATTAAGTACCGGTTCGATTCAATTGCTTTGTAACTGATTATTTATGCTCGATACGGAACTTGGTTGTAGCCTTCAGAAATAAACGACTGTAGGTATGGGCCTAAACAAATCAATGCTAAAAAGAGGCTAGTGGCGAACTGAGCAAAAATGACGATGAGTTGGCTTGACTCTACGCAAAAAATGGAATCAATTTTTTTTTTTTTTTTTTTTTTTTTTTTTTAATTCACCGTAGCGCCTAGTGAACTACAGGAATACTGCACTCT
>JAUJYS010004329.1:0-12096 GCA_033995665.1 Melogona broelemanni | reverse complement strand
ACACCAGTACCGCAGCTCGTCGAATGCTCGTCGAAACGACTGCTTCTGCCGGGAATCGAACCCGGGACCACCCGCTTGGTAGTCTATGACTATAGCCACTGTACCACGGGGGCCGCACGTTTATATGATT
Source organism: Melogona broelemanni (assembly GCA_033995665.1). Classification (NCBI taxonomy): domain Eukaryota; kingdom Metazoa; phylum Arthropoda; class Diplopoda; order Chordeumatida; family Chordeumatidae; genus Melogona; species Melogona broelemanni. Next base: position 11,966 of record JAUJYS010004329.1, on the reverse strand, counting down.
AATACATGTGTATATATTTTGTGGCTTATTAAAAAAGTTGTTAAGGCCGTACACCTTGATACGAATATATTTGGTTACAATAAATGAAGTGTCAATTTTGGTGTCTTCAATAACGGAGAGAGCAAAAGATACTTTTTGTTCAACCCTCGCGCAAATTCGTATACTCATGTAACTTTGGACGATTGCGATTGGAATTTAAAGTTTAGGCCACCAGAGGACGACACTCGCTGCGAACCATTAAGCCCATACAAATTGGCTAGATGCGTGGAGTGGGGGAGGGGGGGAGGGGGAAGAGACTGTATACACGGTCGATGAGTAAGTAGTACTGCGAAACAGAAGCCGAAATAATCTCATAATTTAACGTCATTCTCCATTAGCGAAACCAGACACGCTGGCAAAAGTCGACTGACGCTCGGTTTGTATCCTCTGGTTGGCCACGTGCGTTCAACACACAACGAGCGTTCATAAATTTATAACTGGGCGAATATGCGGGGACTGATCAAAAAGTGGGGTAGGGGACGGAGAAAGGGAATGGAACGCGAAAATTAATGAATTAAAAAATAATAAGAACACATTGAAGGCAGTATTAAAATTTCAATTTTGTTTAAATTTTCTTTGCAATTATAATTACAATATGTACCAGCGAGCAGCCCCGGGTGGGGGGGGGCTATGGCGGGGGTATGATGACCAGTTAAGAATGAAATGTCTTATTTTAGAAAGCTCAATACATGAGGCTCTGAAAAAATCGTTCAATTGACAGCACACTCTAGGAAAAAAAAAAGAAGTTTAAAGTAGGAGTCAGATTTACACATTGATTGACTTACTCGATTTTTCTAGTATTGCAATACTTTGCAATCTTGCATTATTTAATTCTGTAATTTACAATTGACTTTTTTGTGCATTTTAAAATTACAATTTGGGTTAGAATTATCCTTGACTTTCCTCTTTTTTTTTCTACTTTTGGTCCGACTTTTCCTGCCCAAAATTAATTTTCCAAACTGTTCCCGACTATTTAGGTGACTTTGAAAATAAAATAAAACAATAAAACAAAACAATAAAAAATAATATATAATTTCGAAAAACAATGTTTGGGAAAGCGGCTCATCTAATAATAAATGCAATGTTCGCGCAGCAACAGAATATGACGTTACTTTTTGATGACTCCCCGTACCCATCTATCCATCTATGCAAGTGCAAATTCGAGATCAAAAGTACAAGATCCATAATAAAGCGAACGAAATTTTTATTGCGCACTGAGGTGGGGAACCGTAAGCGCCCTCTAGGCGACCGCCGGGCCTAATCGAATCGATGGAATAATTTTCTGAAAGCTAGTTTCGTCTATTCGTCGCTCACGCCGACGCGAGTGGCGCCATCCGGTGGTCATCGAATGCAATCAGGGAATAAATAAATATTCAGAAGTCTAGAAAAAGAAAAATGTAAGGCAATATCAAATTTCCCTTCAATTTTTGATGAAACGCCCAGAGGCTAGATCTAAAAAATAACAAATAATTAGTTATTATTTGCGACACAAAACAAAGATATGAAAGACCAAACCCTAAACAATCGTCAAGTCCCTAGATCGAGAAAATACATTAAAATATGAAGAATTATATTTAAATGTAATACGTACGTAAAAACGAAGACAGAGCAGTTCAGAGAACCTTGAATGATTTGATTACATTTTTTATCTCTATTCATTTTCGTCTAAATATATATATATTTTTAAATATTAATATTTTATAAATTTAGGGTGTTGACGATGGTTTTTTATTTTTTATTTTTTTAAATCAACGTAGTGTCTAGTGCACTACAAGATTACTGCACCCTCGTGTCTCAATGGAGATATGTGAGGGGCAGGGAAGGGAAGGGAAGGAGATTGGCAGCTGGAATAGCCAGGCTGCAGTATCCACCCCTAAGCTCTGGACTCCCTAATGGAAGCTCAGGTTTGACGCCAGTACCACAGGATCGAATAAACGAAAGCCTGCGGCGGGAATCAAACACGGAACCACTGGCTCAGTAGAATGTGACCATAGCCACTGGGGTTTAAGGTTTAAGATTTCTTCATTCATGATTTTGTTTCGTGTTGCAAATAAAAATTATTCGTTATTTTGTGAGCTCTAGCCAACCAATCCTCGTTTATCCTCGGTGCGCCCCGAGCAGACACAATCGATGTTAAGGCAATGCTTGTGGTCTGTTATGTCTTAATTTCCTACGTTTTCAGCCGTATCTTCTAGAAGGCAGACCTTAACGTTAAGGAATGGGAACTCCAGGCACTCTAGACCTTCTATCCTCTTTGAACGGGAAGGTTTTAGTAGAGCTATTTTCTCTGGAGTGCAGTTGACAAGTTCGGCCAAATCGTTAGCGGTATAACCGAGATTCTTCCGCCGTCTCTCTCGCAAGTTCGGGCGCCGGGGTTAAAACAATGAGCGACCACGGCGCGAGGTCTACATTGATCAGCGGCGGCTGTTTCTCGTCTTCAAGAGGTCTCGGAACAAACTTCTGAAGGTCACACTACGCCAGCCAGGGTTATACGTGTCTTATACGCTAGACAACAACTAAGAATTCCTCTGTCGCCTCTGGAGATCCCAAAGAGGCACACACAGTAGTGCGGTGTTTCCCAAACTTTTTGACTCGCGGAGCTCTTTTTAGGAGCAAATTCAAAGTTCCCTTAGAGGCCACCAATTTTAAGGGAGGAGCCCAGGTCTTACGAGTTCATAACGTTTTATTATTTATTTTATGCAATGTTTTCCAGAAGTGGCCGCGGAGCCCCTGGGAAATGCCAGCGGAGTCCTTAAAGCTCACAGTTCGAGAAACGAGGCAGTAGTGTATCAGAATGAACACAATGATGTTACTTTTCTTTTGAATTCAATATGGCGATAGAAATTGCGTCTGATTACAGGAGTCCTATTTAAACTTTTTTTGTTCACTGCAGTCTGTACCTCTCTTATCGCCTCGAAAGAAATTTATAGAGGGGCACATTTTCACCAGTACCTCAGGATCGAATAACGAAAGTCCGGGATCGCCGCACAAATGGCGGATGCTCTACCAGTGTACTAGAGCAAAATAAAGTCCCTAGCGAAATTTTATTTACTTTGAAAAATGCAGTGGAGAATGTGCGGCGCGCGACAAAAAAAAAAAGAGAGCAACACATAACAAAGGAAAGATCGCGTGCAGCGCAAATTTCTTTTTAAATTGTAAGTACTACGTAAAACAAAGAAATATCATCTTACGGCTTATTCCTTTTGTGGCATACGTTTTCGATATAAACCAAGAGCAAACCAATTTTAGGGAAACCCACAAGAGGTCATCAAAACTAACAGTAACGCACAGAGCGCAAATCACAGCCAAAAACGAAAACTTCGAAATAAAATTAAGGCATTTTTTTCCTTCAAAATAAATATGATAATATACCTGAAACATAATAATAGATAAATTTTAGACAATCGTTTCTTCAAAACATGAAAAAAAATTCTTTAATGCGAATGAAAGATCATCTTCATTTTTTTTAATTTCAAGACATTTCTCGATTTCACATTATACTCTCTCGTTAAATTAAAACTCTTAAGACAAAAATAACGTTTTGAAGTTCTGCTTTTTCAATTTCTCGTTCGTTGACTGAAAATAAAAAAATAAATAAAATGGCGGAAGTTAGGTCGATTTTTCAACGCGGACAACGGACCCTATTCGTTGATTTTTATATTGTTTAGAATCTGCTGGAGCGTACGTCAAAAACGTTTCCGATCATCCGTTCATTATTGCTCGAGTTTGATTTGGCACGAGGGAAGGAAAGGAAGGCTGTAGACATATTTATCTTCACGAGACCCAGCCAAAGGACCGTGGGTTTCAATTAATTACACATACACATGTGTACAGTACCAACAACGAAATACACCGGCAAAGTTTGCATAATACTCACGTTTTTTTCGAAATCCCCTCTTGTCCCTTGACAAACCGAAACACCTCAGGCAAAAATCAAATGGATAATGTATTTTGGACTTACCTAAAAAGAGAGATAAATGGAAAATATAAAAATTAATTAAATCAATGAAGACCAAACATCGTATTAAAGCAATAATCAATTTTATAAAAAGCGTCGATAACAGAACAATTTTACAGCATCAAACAGAAATTTCTAAATATTTTCAACTGTGCTCGCCACTCGAGAGTTCAGATCCTTTAAATTCTACGTCAAAAAATAAAAATAATAACGTCCCGTTTTGGACCGTTACTTCCTAACACTGGGTGGAACACATTGTAATTACAATTACAATACTGAGTATATACCCGTAAGCAGCCCCCTTCGGGAGGGGGGGAGCCTGTAGCGGGGATGTCAAAAAGCCAGTTAAGGACGAGGATGGGGCTGCCATATTCTAACATGCCCTGTATTTGAGACTCTGTAATTGAGACAAGGTAGACACGGTGGATCTCAGGAGGGATACAGGGTGGGCAGGAGAAATGGGTGGGAGGAGATCGTTTTCGTCTCCAGACGACAGATATGGCGAATGACGGGAGGATGGGGGAGAGATCCCGAGACGGGTACCGTGGCATTGACGCGGTCGCCGCGAAATCGGAAAAGGAGGAAAAATCGATCGCGTTCGGCGGGAAAACAAGAAGATAACGGAGTTATCGAGATTTCTCCAAGAGAGAAGGAGAGCGAGAGAAAGGAAGAACAAATGACCAATTATAAACGCGAGGGAAATAGAAAAAGTGGACGACGAAGACGAAAAAAAAAATTAGTCGCACAATCCGTTGCGCCGATAACAATTTTTCCCGTCGCTAACCCGAAAATTTAGAAAGTCGATTGCGACGGGGAGGATGGATCTCTTTCACCGGACCGCCACCTAGCGAGCGCATCCGTAAAAATGATTTCTTTATCGTTGTCGGCTTACCTATACGACTGGTTTCACCAAAGTAAACGAAGACGATCTAAATTTTAAGAATGCCCAATATGGCCTTTAAACACAACAGATAATATGGCCGATAATATTGACAAGTTAAGCAATTCATCGCTTTGGCGGTAGATGCGGCAAGTAATAAAACAATGTAACATTACTTTAAAAGTAATGCTCCACATTTTTTTAATAGTTAATCTTTATCCAACATGACTTATTTTTTTTGCAGGCGATTAATGAATCTTTTCACTTGAAATTTTCAAATTCCTCCCATATTCTTCGTCTATTTCAACAGTCGTGAGCCATTTCTGAGCGGAATCATTCTAAAATATCCTGCATCCTTTACTTTTTGGGTTATTTTTTTTTATTAAACTGAGTCTTCGTTGAACAAGGTTTTCGGAGAATTTCTGAAAACCTTGATCCACGTATAAATTGAATTCTGAACCATCCATTTTATAATTAAAACAACGTCGACTGAAACGCTGTACGAATACACCGTGCCAATGGAAACGTTTCGTGAAGCTAGCTCCACAGAGCTGATAGCTCGTATAAAAACTCTTTCCACACCACACATACCTCGCACAGCAATCGAGTTGGGCCTCCCGCACTCTACACCGTGCACATCGTTGTCATTTTCTAAATTGAGGCAACCCTGCAGCGATATATTGACGGAGAATGCCGAGATTGGGTAGACGGGGGTGAAATCAAAGCTCGTCGTATACCGATTGTTTCTGAATAGCGCGCCTGCTAAGTACAATAGTGGTTTGAAGGAGGAGGAGTTCATTTGGGGTGGTAATGATGGAGGAGAGGGGGTAGAAGGGTTGCTACGCATTCCATTTCCAATCGTCGCGCTTCCGTCAAGCTTCATAATATCATTCGATCAAACGCGGACAGCATAGTGAGAATTAGATCGACGCGCCCACGTGGAACAATCGCGACACAGCTAGTGGCGCCATCTATCGCTCAGTATAGCGCATACTATGCAGGCTATACAGATACAGTACAAAAACGTGGCTCGGTACAGTGCCAAAGACACAAATACTAGTAAACTATTATTTTATTTTTACTCTGTTAAGTTGGCTCAATGCAGGTTCAAGAAAAGACGAACAGAGTTTGGTGAACTCTATAGAGGCAGCATTAGCAAACAATAATATTAATAACAGGCTATAGTTATCCGAAAAATGTTGCCACCATCGTGCGTTAGGTGGCGCGCAAAGCTATGAGCCATGAGCCAATTGCCCGCAATTACACGCTATCTGCACGCTTAGTTTTTCTATTGTGAATTTCATGGTAATTATGTAATACTACTAAATAATAAAGTGGTGATATTGATACCGACTGGGCTTCTAGGAGTCGCACTTTGGGACAAAAAGTATATTTTGTCCCAAAATCTAATTTACCTAAATTGCCTAATCGATAACATTTATTATGGCGAAATACCATATATCCCAATGTCCGTATCGAACATATTCGAAAACTATGGGTGATCAGCCAGCGCCTTCTTGTTGTTAAGTCCTTCGTGTCGTCTCCGGACCCCGACTCACGATCCCCCGACACCTGGTGACTTCAGGGAGCAGAAGCCCCTTGCGTTTTCTTGGCAGAATACAGAGGTGGTTTGCCATTGCCTTCTCCCGCGCAGTACCACAAGCCAATCAAACGATGGGCTGCGCTGGGAATCGAACCCAGATCCGCTGGTTGGTGAGCGAGCACGCTACCTCTCGGCCACAGCGGACGGACTATATTGCGCCTTCTAGAGACATGAAAATCAACAGCAAAACGCACCCGCGCCGCATGGTAAAAAAGGGCACCGCCGATTCGAATCGCTTACGCCTTCACTCCATTCACCAACGCGCGCCACTGGCGGAACAGAAAAGCAAGAGAGAAAAAAGAGAGGCGCGAATTAAGCCATCGACAACAAGCGATTAGTCAAGCGTTGTGTTCCAAATCGAACGCCCGTAGGCCCTATACTCGTAAATATACGGGCTGGGGTGACGAAGGCAGTGGCGGTGGTGATGGTGGTGGTGGTGCACGAATGACTGCATGCCTTCGGGAAGATTGGTGGTGGGTGGCAGAGGTGGTAAGTGATAAAAAAAAGAGATGGGAACGGGGAAGGGTGAGAGAGAAGAGATAGAGAGAATGGAGTTACGCGTCGGGTCATCCAACTCCAACCCCTGTTGACGACACGAGAATTGTTGATCCTCTCTGTCGACAACACTGCAAGTTTTGCACCGAGACGGCTTGGTGTCATGGTGGATAGCTTTACAATTACAATTCAGGGTTCGTATTCCCTGAAATTCAGATTCCCTGACTACTTTCTCTAACCACAAAACGAAAATTTTCCCAATTCCGTGACGAAAATCGAAATATTTCCCTGACTTTTTTTTATATCAAATTGCAGTTGCCATATACTGAATTTTCCATAACCAAAAATGGGTTTTTGTTGTAGAAAAAATTACACAGAGCGCAATATTTTGGTAAATTGCAAATAAAGTAAAGATAAAGGAAAGATAAAAAAATGCAACACCCATAGATAAGGAAAGAGCTTGCACAGCATAATTTTAAAAAAAGTGTAACTAATTTTGAAAAAAAACAACACATATTTACAAAGAAATACACAAAAATTAAAAATTAATTTCGTTTAGAATTTTCCCAAACCATTTCCCTGACTTTTTCAAATTTTTGGTGATTTTCTCCTGACGTTCCCAGACAAAAATTAATTGCCCTAACTTTCCAGGTCAGCATGAACCCTACAATTCCAACCTCTACCCGAAAGCACTTCCGTCGGAAGTTCTGCATCACTTTCGTCGTATCAGCGTTTGTGGTTTGTTTCAAATATAATTAATTTTATAAACGTATTCACGTCAAATATTCCATGAAAATGAACAACACTCAAACAGTTTAATCTAGATGCTCGCCGAATAAATTTGTTCCAATGAGCCCAACCTGCCCGTGCCTCGCTGCATAAACAAACACCGCCCAGGACATTAACCAGATACAACGTCATCAATATGATTTCACACAGAAACCCGCGCCATGTGTATACAAAACGCACACGCTCGCGCACAGCTTTTGCACATTATATCCGAGCCCATTAAAATCTGCAAACATGATAAAAAAAAAGAAGAAACCTCCAAGCTGATGATATACGCAGTAGCAGCAGCCGCTAAAATTAAACGCGTTGGAAAAACGACACTCCATAATATCGCATCGGGCATTATCTAGCCAGCCTTTTGTGTGGTACTACTCGCCGTTTGACGCCAAAGTGAGGCTGGCGTCTAGGTGAACTCAATGGCGGTTAGCGACACAATGATATTCGGGAACGGGCGCAATGGGGTAAAGCACAGTCTGTCGGTGAAAGGTGGAAACGCCTCTCGCGCGGTAACGAGCCAAAGGTGAAACGAAATGGCGAATATGCGGACATTCTTGTTTCTAGGGAAAGTGTCATTTCTGGGTTCACACAAAAAACTGAAAATCAGTATCCCTGACGTTTTCTGACCGAAGTCGAAATTTTACTAGTCTTTCCCTTATCAATATCAACATTTTCCTGACTTTCCCTAACAAGAACCAAAATTTAAACTGTCTTTCCCTGGCCGAAGTCGAAATATTCCCTGGCCAAAATTTAAATTTCCCTGCCCAAAATAAAAATTTCCCTGCCCAAATCCAAAATTACACTGACCAAAATCACAATTTCCCTGACTAAAATCAAAATTTCCCTGACTAAAAAAAGGAGAAAAAGCATGTCAGACCGAAAGAGTATTGCGGTGTATTGCGGTGAAGCTCATTGGGGGTGCTTTTACGTAGAGCGCCGTTACAGCGATTACAGGGTGTCGCGAAAGCATCGGCCGATCCGCTCAGCATTTTTTAGCCAACTCTGAGACCAATGATGAATCTCGCGTTTCTCAGAAATGTCACTATCATGCCAGCTTCACTATCAACTATCATTCCAACAGTTTTTAAAGTGGTGTCCTGCTTACTAGATTCACCATGGTCGGATTCATAAAGGAGCAGGAGCAGTCTGACCAAATTCTAAATTACCAGGTCGCTTCCCAGGACAAATTCACACAGGATATCTCTGTAAGCCTTCCTTTGGAATGGAAGTGAAGTTGTGGGAGCCGTGTCTGTACGTTGCCAGGTACACGTTAAAGATCATTACTTTGTTCTGAAGCCTACACTAGGTCAAATCGCAAATTACCTGGTCACCCTCTGGGTGGGGGGCTTTTAAGACAAATACGTTGGTAAGTCTTCGAAACGAACAATACAAAAAAATAACTCAAAACTTGGGCAGCGCCATCTAGTGAAGAGCCAGAGGCCAGTACTTTTCTGGTGAGCTTGGGGAGCAGTTAAATTCACAGCTGCGATTCAACGCGGCCATAAGGGAGGGGAGGAGGAGTAGGAAGGTGGCAGAGGTGGGTGGGGGGAAACAAAAGCAGACAGGAAAGTCGCTAATATTTAAGAATATCGCTGCAGGACTAGCGGGAACGACAAAGCGGCGCCCGTAAAACCGTGCATAATTGTTTGATTACGGCATTCTAGCGCGAACACGCACACGCACATAGGCGTCCATAGTCCCCCTCTCGCGCGCTCTCACGAGACCCAGGATCAAAATTCAAGACGCGCCCCAAAGCCACCCACACAAGGAAATATTAAAATATGATACACAAATAAATATGACTTTCAATTTAATTAAGATTACGATTTTCACGACTTTGCCTGATCGAAAAAATATGACTTTCCTCGACCTGAATCAAAATTTGTCCGAGTGAATGCAATTTGTGTCTATTTCCCTTGACCAAAAAACACAAAACTGCACACTGGAGACCAGTTATCCTGACTTTCCCTGACCAAAATAATAATTTACATTTGATTACGACCGACCGTTTCTCTGATTGTCACAGACCGAAACCAAATATTTCCTTCAAAATGATTCGTGACTTACAATAAAAAATATTCCCCTCACATCCTCACATTCACGTAAACATACTGAACATGCATGTACTGTACATCTGTATTACCATCGTCAATCACTTTCCCTGAGCCAACACCTCGGGATTGGGGTGATGTACGAATAATGTTTCTTAAAAATAGCACCGTAAGTTCCTGTAAACACATAGAAGAAAGGAAAGAGCGAAGGCGGTGCGAAATTTTCTTAAAAATGACCATAAACTAACAAATATAATCACCCTGACTATTTTTTGACAATTCCTACTCTTTGTACGATTTTCTCTGAATTTCTTCGAAATCCCCAATTCTTGACAGAATTCATCTTCTCCCCAATTCAATCCATAGCCATTCCAGACTGAAATTAATTTGTACAAGTTGAGTATGACACTCCAGGTGTGCCTGACTGAACCCAATGTTGGGTAGGAAGGGAACGAAAAAGTTCCGTTCCTAGTAACTGGTTCAGTTTTTTTAGAGGAACTTAGGAACGTCTAAGTGAGAAATATGTGCTCATATGTACTAACATGTGCTCATATGAACAACAATGTATAAAGTCTGGCGATGCGGTCTGGGGAGGACAGATGCCCCGTTGGAAGCAACGGGGAATCCGTCGTATGGGGAGAACGGGGAAAGAATTAGGGCTGGGGAGACACGACTTTGCGAAAGTAAGCGAGCAACCTAGAACCTTATCTGTTAATCTTTAGTTGGCTTGTGCTCGCGGAAAGGTTTTAGTCTGCTTCGCCCACCCCCTCCCCATCACCGCGCCAATAATGTGGCTTAAGACTTAGTGCAGACGCGGATGAGGGTGGCCACCTTAGGATGGTGTGACTGTGAGTGCGACCTCATCCGGTGGTTCCAGACTTTGTGCTGAATCCCAGTTGACGCGCAATGGTTCCCAAACGTTCACAATACCAAACTAGCAAACACATATGTGAGCGCAAGGTGGCGTCACATATATAATTTAAAGCCAAAATCGACCACCATTATGTGGCCTAACACCAATGACGTCGGCTCGTAGTGCACAGAACAAAATAACGACGATTTAGCCATTGTGTTTTGGCATTATCTACTATTTAGGCTCGACCACTGTTTAGGTACATAAATGTCTGTGTTGGGTAATAAAGGAACGGAAAGGTTCCGATCCTAGGACAAGGTTCCTTTTCTTAGAAAGAAACGCTTGGAACGGTTTTGTTCCTTTTTCAGGAACTGGAACGGTCGATCCATTTACTGTTAGCATATTTTTTTTAAGTAGGAAATATTTTTCTTAAATATTTAAACCTTAAATAGCAAATCTCTTATAATATAAATATTTTTAATGATTACGTTCGTATGCAAAGCTCACGGCATAATAATTCCATGTACTAATGTAATGGTTGGAATAAATGAATTTTTAAGTAATATTGTAATTTTTCTATTGATTGAACGAAAAAGAAACGGAAAAGTTCAAGCTTCCCTTTGAAAAAGAACGGTTAAGTTCCTTTTTTTTTCTTAGAAGAATCGGGAACTGCAACAGCTTCCTTTTTAAAAGGTCGAACCCACATGCTTACACGGTGTTCCGGTGTGCGCCAAATGAGGCATTTCAAAATTAAGGCGCCACTTTTTTCCAGTGCACAGGTATGCCAAACCCCCCGTTAGCTTCCGGCACTTTCATTTTTACGACGAGAAAATCTTGTTCGAGGTGATTCAACGAGATTAGTCGGAAAGTGCACAACCGAGACGATCCTTAATTTTTCCCCCAGTGCGCGTACGGATGCAGATGGCGCCCTCCATCCCCCTCCCCCTCGCCACCTATCTCGAATTAACGATGTACCCCTTAACTAGCGGGGAGAGAGAGAAAACAAAACACAATTAAGCAAAGTCAGTCAAAACTATAATTTGCTATTCCGCGTGCGCACACACACACAACGAATCCTAAATGCCAGCGCTTTGGGGTTTGTGGGCTCGCGCCCCTACCGAATATTAACTTCGGAAAAATGACGTGCACTTCAAAACGAGATGTCTAGGTTTAGAAGTGCTTTTACTTTAAAAGGCGCAGCAGTCAGATTTAAGGTTTAATTTGCGAGGGGTCAGAGGGGTTTAAGCCCCTCGCCCGTTTCGAGTTTTTAATGTCGACCCCCACGGTCTCCTGAGAACCTT